>JBBDHG010000245.1:1822500-1825000 GCA_037951165.1 Lophius americanus
AGTGGGTTCTGGTCAGATGAGTGGGTTTGGTTAGATCAGTGGGTTCTGGTTGGATCAGTGGGTTCTGGTCGGATCAGTGGGTTCTGGTCGGATCAGTGGGTTCTGGTTGGATCAGTGGGTTCTGGTCAGATCAGTGGTTTTTGGTTGGATCAGTGGGTTCTGGTCAGATCAGTGGTTTTTGGTTGGATCAGTGGGTTCTGGTCAGATCAGTGGTTTGGTTAGATCAGTGGGTTCTGGTTGGATCAGTGGGTTCTGGTCAGATCAGTGGTTTCTGGCTGGATCAGTGGGTTCTGGTCAGATGAGTGGGTTTGGTTAGATCAGTGGGTTCTGGTTGGATAAGTGGGTAAACATTCAGAAAACAGACAGTAAACAATAAATAAACATTCAGTAAACAGTTTATAGATAATTCTGGAGTTCTGTTCAGTGGTGATTGTATAAAACCTGTTGAAGAACTTTGAGGTCCGGTTCTTGATGGAGCGGTTCCTCCTTCCAGACTTAGGCAAAATGAGGAGGTTGGTTTTCGGGCTGTGATCAGTTTTCTGTTCTGTTTAGAACAGGTTCGGTAAATGTGTGTGAACAGAACTACCAATCACAGCTTTTCTCTCTGCTCTTAGCTCCGCCCACGCATGTGGGTCACCAGGTATTTTGTGCGAGCGGTTAATGCACCTTTAGTCTTGTTACCTGATAGGTGTGTGAGATCCTGGGTGTGCCTCAACCCTGTGGCCTGAAGCTCTGCCTCAGCGGGCCTGTCTGAGCCACCTGAGCTCAGGTGTGCGAGAGGCAGCTGAGTGCTGGCCACTCCCCTCGGTGCTGAGTGACTGATGTGTGGCGTGACACTGAAATGAGAACGTGACAACATGGATGATTCCACAGGCCTGAGGAAGGCCGCGTCCTGCCCGAGCCTGTGGCCGCGTTGTGACACCTGGAACCGGATGAGGCCTGAAGGATCCTCAGATCCCAGTCCAGCCCGCGGCGCCGCTGCCAGAGGACCTCCATTAGAGCTGGAAACACATGGTGCACAGGTTCACGCCCTCACCTCCCAGAGGGTCTGCTGCATAGTTTCTACGGCCCACTGCACTTTGTCAGTCACCAGGAGAGGAATGTGAATCAGAACGTCATCCACCCGGCTGGAGAACGCCATCCACCCGGCTGGAGAACGCCATCCACCCGGCTGGAGAACGCCATCCACCCGGCTGGAGAACGCCATCCACCCGGCTGGAGAACACCATCCACCCGGCTGGAGAACGCCATCCACCCGGCTGGAGAACGCCATCCACCCGGCTGGAGAACGCCATCCACCCGGTTGGAGAAACGCCATCCACCCGGCTGGAGAACGCCATCCACCCGGCTGGAGAACACCATCCACCCGGCTGGAGAACGCCCATCCACCCGGTTGGAGAACGCCATCCACCCGGCTGGAGAACGCCATCCACCCGGCTGGAGAACACCATCCACCCTTGAGGAGACATGGAGAAGGTGTGTGTCAGGCGCCGGCTCATTTCCTGTTTCTGCTTTAAAAGAAAGTTGTTCCTGTCAGGCGTTTGAACTTGATTCTGTCGGACCCTCGGGGTTCATTCTTCTTCTCTGGACAGGAGGGAGCCGGAGGTCCTCCAGACCGGCCTCCATCTTCATATACGTCCCCTCAGTACGAAGGAAACTACATTCATGCGTTTACAGATCAAACAAAATAACAGAGTTATGGAACCAACGGTCAGGGGGGTGTGTGTGTGTATGGGTGTGTATATGTATGTGTGTGTGTGGGTGTATACGTGTGTGTGTGGGTGTGTGTGTGTGTATACGTGTATACGTGTTGTGTATACGTGTGTACACGTGTTTGTGTGTGTTTGGGTGGGTGTATACGTGTATACGTGTGTGTATACGTGTGTGTATACGTGTGTGTGTGTGTATATGTATGTGTGTGTGTGGGTGTATACGTGTATACGTGTGTGTATACGTGTGTGTATACGTGTGTGTGTGTGTGTATATGTATGTGTGTGTGTGGGTGTATACGTGTGTGTGTGGGTGTGTGTGTGTATATGTGTGTATACGTGTGTGTACACGTGTTTGTGTGTGTTTGGGTGGGTGTATACGTGTATCGTGTGTGTATACGTGTGTGTATACGTGTGTGTGTGTGTATATGTATGTGTGTGTGTGGGTGTATACGTGTATACGTGTGTGTATACGTGTGTGTATACGTGTGTGTGTGTGTGTATATGTATGTGTGTGTGTGGGTGTATACGTGTGTGTGTGGGTGTGTGTGTGTGTATACGTGTATACGTGTGTGTATACGTGTGTGTACACGTGTGTGTGTGTGTGTTTGGGTGGGTGTATACGTGTGTGTGTGGGTGTGTGTGTGTGTATATGTGTGTATACGTGTGTGTATACGTGTGTGTGTGTGTATATGTATGTGTGTGTGTGTGTGGGGGTGTATACGTGTGTGTGTGGGTGTGTGTGTGTGTATACGTGTGTGTATACGTGTGTGTACACGTGTGTGTGTGTG
>JBBDHG010000245.1:1830000-1837500 GCA_037951165.1 Lophius americanus
ATGTCACTGGAGGAACCGCCCAAAAGAACCCTCTGAAGTCAGAACCCTCTGAAGTCAGAACCCTCTGAAGTCAGAACCCTCTGAAGTCAGAACCCTCTGAAGTCAGAACCCTATGAAGTCAGAACCCTCTGATGTCAGAACCCTATGATGTCAGAACCCTATGATGTCAGAACCCTCTGAGCCTCACTGGCTACGCTCAAACGGCAGGTTGATGCTCCATTCCGATTTTTTGCTGAGCTCGATCTCTTTTGCGTGGTTGTTCACGTTAGAATTTAAATGCGAGTGCCGTCAGAGTCCAGTGTGAAGGTCTACGGGCCTGAAGTGACCCGCCTGCGCAGAAGAAGACGTGACGTCAGCTGAGTGAGTAACTATGGATGCTACACATGTCATCGTGTTTGTTTCAATTTTGAGATTGTAAAACCAGAACCAACCGAATTATGACCAAGTGATAAAGAGAAGAAGAAGATTATGAAAAAAAGAGCACAAATTCATTTTGCCGCGTCACGCCTCCTCCGGCGTAAAAAGACGTGAAAGACGTACGTGCGACATGAACGTTCCCACTGAGGTCGCTTTGAAAAACATCAGATACGTTTCTGTTGGTGGGGGGGTCCGAGACCAGGAGAAGAGAGGGGGACTTCTAATTTAAGACAGGCCAGAGGCTGGGGGTCCAGCTGGTGGAGCGAGGAGTTAACAAACATTCCTGCCATAGTGTGTGTGTGTGTGTGTGTGTGTGTGTGTGCATGTGTGTGTGTGTGAATGTGTGTGTCTGTGTGTGTGTGTCTGTGTGTGTGTGTGTGTGTGTGTGGGTGATTGAATGTGAGTGTGAGTCTGTGAATGGGTGAGTGTGTGTGTGTGTGTGTGTGTGCGTTCGCACACACACACACACGCACACACACACACGCGAACACACACACACACACACACACACACACACTCACAGACTCACACACACACACAAACACACACAAACAAACACACACACACGCACACACACACACACGCGGACACACACACACACGCGGACACACACACACACACAAACACACACACACTCACAGACTCACACACACACACAAACACACACAAACAAACACACACACACACACGCACACACACCCAAAAACACACACACACGCACGCACACACACACACAAACACACACACACACACACGAACACACACACACACAAACACACACAAACACACACACACTCACAGACTCACACACACACACACACACACACACAAACACACACACGCACACACACACACGCACACACACACACACGCGAACACACACACACACACACACACGCGAACACACACACACACAAACACACACACACTCACAGACTCACAGACTCACACACACACACACACAAACACACACAAACAAACACACACACACACACGCACACACACCCACAAACACACACACACGCACGCACACACACACACAAACACACACACACACACACACACGAACACACACACACACACACACACACACAAACACACATACACAAACACACACACACACTCTGACGATAGATCCTGGACCATCAGCTTCGGGGTTTACTCAGTATTTGATGAAGATGAAACGTAGAAGATCAAAACCAGCAGAAGGTTTATATGATGCTCAAATGAGCAGGACTGGAAGGTCCTGACAGGAAGTGGAAACATTCCTGAATGAAGACAGCCGGATGTGGGTTCTGTAGGTTAGCAGGCTCTGGGTTCTGTAGGTTAGCAGGTTCTTGGTTCTGTAGGTTAGCAGGATGTGGGTTCTGTAGGTTAGCAGGTTGTAGGTTCTGTAGGTTAGCAGGTTGTAGGTTCTGTAGGTTAGCAGGTTGTAGGTTCTGTAGGTTAGCAGGATGTGGGTTCTGTAGGTTAACAGGATGTGGGTTCTGTAGGTTAGCAGGTTGTGGGTTCTGTAGGTTAGCAGGTTGTGGGTTCTGTAGGTTAGCAGGATGTGGGTTCTGTAGGTTAGCAGGTTGTGGGTTCTGTAGGTTAGCAGGATGTGGGTTAGGGTTAGAACCCAGAACAGCTGGATGAACCAGATGTTCTGGAGGTCTGGCGGTCTGGAGGTTCTGGTGGTCTGGCGGTCTGGAGGTCTGGAGGCCTGGCGGTCTGGAGGTTCTAGAGGTCTGGAGGTTCTGGAGGTCTGGAGGTTCTGGAGGTCTGGCGGTCTGGAGGTCTGGAGGTTCTGGAGGTCTGGCGGTCTGGCGGTCTGGAGGTCTGGAGGCCTGGCGGTCTGGAGGTTCTGGAGGTCTGGAGGTCTGGAGGTTCTGGAGGTCTGGCGGTCTGGAGGTCTGGAGGTTCTGGAGGTCTGGCGGTCTGGAGGTCTGGAGGTTCTGGATGTCTGGCGGTCTGGAGGTCTGGAGGTCTGGCGGTCTGGAGGTTCTGGAGGTCTGGAGGTTCTGGAGGTCTGGCGGTCTGGATGTCTGGCGGTCTGGAGGTCTTGAGGCCTGGCGGTCTGGAGGTTCTGGAGGTGTGGAGGTTCTGGAGGTCTGGCGGTCTGGAGGTCTGGAGGTTCTGGAGGTCTGGCGGTCTGGAGGTCTGGCGGCCTGGAGGTCTGGAGGTTCTGGAGGTCTGGCGGTCTGGAGGTCTGGAGGTTCTGGATGTCTGGCGGTCTGGAGGTCTGGCGGTCTGGAGGTCTGGAGGTTCTGGATGTCTGGCGGTCTGGAGGTTCTGGAGGTCTGGAGGTTCTGGAGGTCTGGAGGTTCTGGAGGTCTGGCGGTCTGGAGGTCTGGAGGTTCTGGAGGCCTGGCGGTCTGGAGGTCTGGAGGTTCTGGAGGCCTGGCGGTCTGGAGATTCTGGAGGTCTGGAGGTTCTGGAGGTCTGGAGGTTCTCGAGGTCTGGCGGTCTGGAGGTCTGGAGGTTCTGGATGTCTGGCGGTCTGGAGGCCTGGCGGCCTGGCGGTCTGGCGGTCTGGAGGTCTGGAGGTTCTGGAGGTCTGGAGGTTCTGGAGGTCTGGCGGTCTGGAGGTCTGGAGGTTCTGGAGGCCTGGCGGTCTGGCGGTCTGGAGGTCTGGAGGTCTGGCGGTCTGGAGGTCTGAAGCAGCGAGGTGTAAATACATCTCCCTCTTCCTGTCTCTTCCAGCCTGGAGATGATCTCCACTGGGTGGAGGTGTTGAAAAGCTCCACCACAAATAGACCTGTTCTTCTCCCCTCCGTCGCCTCAGCAGCCTCTCATGTGACCAACTGCATGTTTGCAGTAACAGCTGATGGGACGGAGAGGAAGAGGAGAAGCTCTGCAGCAGCATCCCCGTTCTTCTGCTGAGAGGAAGTAACCCCTGAGTGTAGAAGAAGGTCCAGGACCACCTCAGACAGAACTTTCATGCTGCTGTACACACCCATTGTACCAGCCAGAACATTATAACCACCAGCCTCACATGGTCCACATTTTGCCCATGTGTATATTTGTGTGTGTTTGTGTGTGTGTGTGTGTGTATGTGTGTGTGTGTGTGTGTGTGTGAGTGTGTGTGTGTGTGTGTGTGTGTGTTGAGGGTGGGGGGGTCTTCAGGGAACCCATTTCCATATTGTTTATTAGCAGCTTTGTAAGTTTTCCAGAGCTTCAGTTTGGACTCAGAACCAGCGGCGCTCTGTGATATTGTTGTCTTATTAATTAGGTGCGGGGGTGTTTGAACAAATCTCCTGGTGCGTCAGCCGCGCTCTTATTATGAAAGGAAACGTTAGCCTTAATTAAACGACAGACTTTTATTAGTGCGGCGTGTGACGGCGGCTTCCATCCCCGTCAGCGCCCAACGCCATTCAACAGCCTCCAAGAAATCAAAAGTGTCTAATCCCATCTCAACTGGAGTAATTAGAGGAACGCTCCCGTCATTAGTCCGACACATCGCCCACTTCCCCCGCCTTATAAATATTTGAGGGACACTTCCTCTAAATTGTTGCGATATTGAAAGGAACTGGCCTGAAAGCAAATTAATAAGTTATTTATGAGTGTTAATCAGAGATCTGTGAGTGTTTATAGCTGCTGAAGACAATAACAGACCAACAGGTGTTCCACTGAAGACACACACACACACACACACACACACACACACACACACACACACACACACACACACACACACACACACACACACACACACACACACACACACACACACACACACACACACACACGCACGCACGCAAACAAACAAACAAACAAACAAACACACACGCACTACTGACAAGGGGGCCAGGATACATACTGGGAGGATTAGAGCTTCAAACCTATGACGGATCAGGACGGATGCTGATCCATCCATCGCGCATCCAACCAGCATTTTTCCATCCATCCATCCATCCATCCATTATCCACCATATATCCACCATCCATCCATCCATCATCCATCCATCATCCACCCATCATCCATCCATCCATCCATCCATTATCCACCATATATCCACCATCCATCCATCCATCATCCATCCATCATCCACCCATCATCCATCCATCCATCATATATTCATCATCCATCCATCCACCATCCACCATATATCCACCAACCATCCATCTGTCCGTCCATCCATCAATCCATCCATCCATCATCCATCATCCAACCACCCATCCATCCACCCATCCATCCATCCATCCATCCATCCATCCATCCACCCATCCATCCATCCATCCATCCATTATCCACCATCCATCCATCCATCCATCATCCATCCATCCATCCATCCATTATCCACCATCCATCCATCCATCATCCATCCATCCATCCATCCATTATCCACCATCCATCCATCCACCCATCCATCCATCCATCCATCCATCCATCCATTATCCACCATCCATCCATCCATCATCCATCCATCATCCATCCATCATCCATCCATCCATCCATCCATCATCCATCCATCATCCATCCATCCACCCATCCATCCATTATCCACCATATATCCACCATCCATCCATCCATAATCCATCCATCCATCCATCCATTATCCACCATCCATCCATCCATCCATCATCCAACCATCATCCATCCATCATCCATCATCCACCATATATCCACCAACCATCCATCCATCCATCTGTCCGTCCATCCATCCATCCATCCATCATCCATCATCCATCATCCATCCACCCATCCATCCACCCATCCATCCGTCCACCCATCCATCCATTATCCACCATCCATCCATCCATCATCCATCCATCCATCCATCATCCATCCATCCTCCATCCATCCATCCACCCATCCATCCATCCATTATCCACCATATATCCACCATCCATCCATCCATCATCCATCATCCATCCATCCTCCATCCATCCATCCATCCACCCATCCATCCATCCATTATCCACCATATATCCACCATCCATCCATCCATCATCCATCCATCATCCACCCATCATCCATCCATCCATCCATCCATCATCCATCCATCCATCATATATTCATCATCCATCCACCATCCACCATATATCCACCAACCATCCATCCATCTGTCCGTCCATCCATCCATCCATCCATCCATTATCCACCATCCATCCATCCATCATCCATCCATCCATCATCCACCCATCATCCATCCATCCATCATCCATCCATCCATCATCCACCCATCATCCATCCATCCATCCATCCATAATCCATCATCCACCCATCCATCCATAATCCATCATCCACCCATCATCCATCCATAATCCATCATCCATCCATCATCCATCATCCATCCATCCATCCATCATCCATCCATCATCCATCATCCACCCATCCATCCATAATCCATCATCCACCCATCATCCATCCATAATCCATCATCCATCCATCATCCATCATCCATCCATCCATCCATCCGTTCATCATTAAATGAATAACATTGTATTTTGTCTGTTTAGATGAATACTCCTCTACTGTCATCTTCAGCGTCCTGTTACCCACTGTCCTCTGCTGCCCTGATTGACAGCTGCATCCGCCGAGCCTTGAAGAGCAGCCAGCTGTTCTCTTGTGTCGCGGCTCCGCATGGTCGATCACGGGGGTACCGCCCTCGGACTCTGGCTGCCAGGGGCCCTACGGGGAACACGTTTAGGAAGTAGCGCTGGCTGGTGATTGTCCTGAGCCAGCGGGGGAGATGGGGGGACACAGGGAGGAGACAAAGGGAGGAGAGGATGAGCTGCAGGAAGGAGGCCTCCGAGCCTTTCATGGGAGATGAGCCGTCTAGACATCAACGCTCAACCCGGGAGATCCAGTCTCCTTTAATATGACTTTGAGAAAAGTCCAGTTCCCAAACTTCTGGATTGGAGATGGAGGGGGTCCAAAGGGAAGAGGGGGGAGGTCAGAGTCAATGATCCAAGGAGGAACTAGAGCTTGACCTTGCTGCTTGGACCTAATGTCAGACGTGTCCTTCATCCTCCCCACCTTGTCTCTGTGTATACTTAGTATTCTTTTATTGTGAAGGTTTGTCATCGTTCCTGTCAGTGTTCCGGTTTTATTTTGAAAGGGTTACGTATGTTCTTTAGTTAGTTTTACATTTCCTGTCCTGTTTCCTTGTGTTTATCTGTTTATTGTTCTCCATGTCTTTATTCTCCTGGTTTTTAGATAGTTTTGAAATTGGATCTTGTTTGGGCTTTGTACCTGTCCTTTGAATTATTGGACGACTCACCTGGTTTTGACTCCTGCCTGCTTCTAGATTTGGATTTCGGACTTGACTCAAATATTTTAACTGCACCTGCTCTGCCTCCATCCTGCGTCTGCCCCTGGGTCCTAAACTCCGCTCCTGCCTCATTCAGTACCTAACACACCTCTCCTCGGAGCTTCATCCTCCTCACCTCTCCTCGGAGCTTCATCCTCCTCACCTCTCCTCGGAGCTTCATCCTCCTCACCTCTCCTCAGAGCTTCATCCTCCTCACCTCTCCTCGGAGCTTCATCCTCCTCACCTTTCCTCGGAGCTTCATCCTCCTCACCTCTCCTAGGAGCTTCATCCTCCTCACCTCTCCTAGGAGCTTCATCCTCCTCACCTTTCCTCGGAGCATCATCCTCCTCACCTCTCCTCGGAGCTTCATCCTCCTATTGGTTTTATAATATACATTATTGTATTCTGATGATGTCATCATAGTGTGACTGTCTGACTCCAGGATGTAGCCTGTACCCAGAATATGTCTACTTCCATTTCCTTAACAGGTGCAATGTGTGTGAGTGTGTGTGTGTATACGTGTGTGTGTGTATACGTGTGTGTGTGTATACGTGTGTGTGTGTGTACGTGTGTGTGTGTGTGTATACGTGTGTGTGTATAAGTGTGTGTGTATGTATACGTGCGTGTGTGTGTGTATACGTGCGTGTGTGTATACGTGCGTGTGTGTGTGTATACGTGCATGTGTGTGTGTATACGTGTGTGTGTATACGTGCGTGTATGTGTATACGTTTGTGTGTGTGTATTCGTGCGTGTGTGTGTGGGTGTTCGTAGAAGGTGGGGGGTGGGGAGTGAGGGTTGTGGGTCGGAGTTCTATTTTGAAGGAGTACCCACTGGCCCTTTAATAAAC
>JBBDHG010000245.1:1842500-1872500 GCA_037951165.1 Lophius americanus
TCATATATCGTGGCGTTTCCACCCGTCTCATCACTCATGTGTTTATCTGCAGCAGGATCTCCGCGGTGATCGATGCTTCTGAATGTCACCAGAGAGAAGATGCAGAGCAGCGAAGCCCTCAGTGATAATTCAGCCGTATGGATCTTGATCATAATTGTGAGATATGCGCTCACGTCTGTACGCAGCAGCAGGCTGGCATTGGTCGCGTCCCGGCATCCATCACGCTGAGACAGATGAGGAAGACCTGCCTCCTCTGAGGAGGAGCTCCTGGTGTTGCCCGCTGTCCTCCTGCAGCCCCTCATGGTGGAGCAGCAGGAGAAGGGAGGCCATTTGTATTCATTAGAGCATGTTAGCTGGTGAAGAGGTCCTCCCCTTCCTCTCCTGCGCGTCCGCTCTCGTCTCCCTCTGCTCGGCCTCGCCGCAGAGAAATCAATCCTGAATCCAAACATTTGTAGAAGGACATCCAGAAGAATAAACGCTCGGGCGAGAAGCTCCAGCCTGCAGGACGTCTCCAGCCCGGCTATGAATCCTGACCATCTGACACGTCTGCTTGTCCCGCCGCTCGATAGCATCTTCTGCTGCTCTCAGCCTGGAGGGGACAACCTCGCCGTCCATCACGCAGCAGAAGCTCCGACGCAAAGCTGTCAGGATGTATCAGACCAGAGGAAGCTGCAGACGGGCAGCAGGAGATGGAGCTCCACGCCACGGCGTCAGTCTTCAGCCTGTCTGCAGGAGTCTGAGGTAGAAACATCTCCAGTCAGGAGATCCACAAGAAGCTTCCTTTCATCATTCTTCTTCATAAAGAATGTCCAGATCATGATATCTGAGGAGGTTCTGAGGTCTAAGGTAACCCCCTCATGGCTCTGGTCCACTTCCTGCATCAGACAAAAAAACTCCTGCACAGCACCTCAGGGGGGTTCAGGTCCACCACAGCACCTCAGGGGGGTTCAGGTCCACCACAGCATCTCAGGGGGGTTCAGGTCCACCACAGCATCTCAGGGGGGTTCAGGTCCACCACAGCCCTTCAGAGGGGTTCAGGTCCACCACAGCACCTCAGGGGGGTTCAGGTCCACCACAGCACCTCAGAGAGGTTCAGGTCCACCACAGCATCTCAGGGGGGTTCAGGTCCACCACAGCCCTTCAGGGGGGTTCAGGTCCACCACAGCACCTCAGGGGGGTTCAGGTCTTGAAGACTTCAACAATGAGACTTTCAGAGGTGGACCTCTTCTGCTGGGGATCAATGTCTCGCTGCGTTGCCTCACAGACCGATGACCTCACAGATTGATGACCCAACAAACTGATGACCTCACAGATTGATGACCTCACAGACTGATGACCCCACAGACTGATGACCTCACAGGCTGATGACCTCACAGGCTGATGACCGCACAGACTGATGACCTGACATTCTCTTTCAGTAGAATCCATGTGTCCTCCATGATGGCGAGTCGTTCTGGTCCTGAAGCAGCAGATCATCTCCTCAACATTCCACGTCCACCTCCATGTTGGACCGTAGGTCTGATGTTCTTCTGGTGGAACGCTGTGTTTGGTTTCCACCAGATGTCTGGACCCTCGTCTTCAAACAGGTCAACTTTCCACTCATAAGTCCAGAGAAGATTCTCCCAGAAGCTCTGAGGGTCATCAAGGTGTGTTGTGGGTAAATTTGGACCAACCTTCATGTTCTTCTGGGTCAGTGGTGGCTTCCTCCTCACCACTCTCCCATGATGCCATTCTGCCCAGTGGTTCTGGTTTCCTTAGGTTAAATCTGGTTCTGACGTTAGTCTGATGTTAGTTTTAGATGTGCTGTTTAACTTCCTGCCTGTGGGGTTTAGCTTCCTGTCAGGCGGTGGCGGCGGCAGCCTGAGGCGGCGGCAGCCTGAGGCGGCGGCTGTGAGGTCAGAGTAGATGGGAGGAGCTCCTGCCGCAGACGTTTGTCGAACCGTCAGCGACGTTAAAGCGAAGTAAATCACAACGACAGCCACGGCTGTTATTCCATCACTCCCTCCCTCCCTCTCCGCTGACGGGGGTGTGTCTAATGGTGACCCGCTGTCATAAAGGGGTCATCACATGTACTTGACGCCGCGTCATCACCCGACAGCAGAAGTCGGCTCCTGATAGGATCAGGAGCTGGCGTCCTGACGGCGCGGCTCCTTGCGCTGTGATTGATGGGAAACAGGATGTGGCGTCGCTTGACTTCAGGGCGTCTGCTGCTGTCTGAATGGACGGAGGAGGACGCCGCCACTGCCCTTTAATGTCCCCCGCCCCTCAAATCAAACCACCTGACAGTTCTCCAACCCCCAGGTTACCTTCCTGTTCTGGTCACAGCTGGGCCCAGAGGCCCGCTGGACCAGAACCTCCATGAGGAGCAGCTGAAAAGAGAGAAACAAACATTTGAGTGAGCTGGATCAATGATCTTTCTTCATCTGCCGTCATCAGAGATGTTTCTTCTAGAACCCGGAATCAGAGCAGCGCCCCGTATGAGTCCCAACACCAAAGAGGAGTGGGCGGAGCCTGGAGGAGAAGTGGGCGGAGTCAACGAGCCACCCGGGGAGTAAATAGGGGTTGAGGGTCTGGTGGAGTCTGGGGATTGAACTGCTGACCTTCTGATTTTGGACGACTGCTTTACCTCCTGAGCTACAGCCTCAGCCAAACCCAGAGGGCTGGAGATGACGGTGACCTTCATGACCTTCAAAATGAAGACTGTTTATTTCCTGAGCTTTATTGACACGATGATCTTCAAAGAGGAACACAGTGTTCGTGTCTTACATCGCATAGAGAATAACTGATATTTTCCTCATGTTCTCCGGGCTTTCTCATGTTCTCCGATGTTCTGCTGATGTTCTTTTGATGTTCTCCTATTGTCCTGATGTTCTCCTGATGTTCTCCTAGTGTTCTTGTGGTGTACTTCTTGTGTTCTCTTGTGTTGGCCCTGATGTACCAACAACTGAAGCCCGCCTGTCTGCCATCATCAGCCGGGACAAATCAATCCTCGTCTAATCCTAGAGGGACCTCCTCATCCAGACCTGACCTAAGATCTACCAGGTCCTCTCCGGACTCCTGCTCCCTTCAACCAAGTCTCAGATCCGTCTCATAGATTTTATGGTGTCCTGCTTAGGAAGAAAACCTGTGGTGCATTGCAAAAACTGTCAAACCGTAGAACCAACCACTCATTATTCATGGTACCGTAGAACCAACCAATCATTATTCATGGTACCGTAGAACCAACCAATCATTATTCATGGTACCGTAGAACCAACCACTCATTATTCACGGTACCGTAGAACCAACCACTCTTTATTCATGGTACCGTAGAACCAACCACTCTTTATTCATGGTACCGTAGAACCAACCAATCATTATTCACGGTACCGTAGAACCAACCACTCTTTATTCAGGGTACCGTAGAACCAACCAATCATTATTCATGGTACCGTAGAACCAACCACTCATTATTCACGGTTCCGTAGAACCAACCACTCATTATTCACGGTACCGTAGAACCAACCACTCTTTATTCATGGTACCGTAGAACCAACCACTCATTATTCATGGTACCGTAGAACCAACCACTCATTATTCACGGTACCGTAGAACCAACCACTCATTATTCACGGTACCGTAGAACCAACCACTCATTATTCATGGTACCGTAGAACCAACCAATCATTATTCATGGTACCGTAGAACCAACCACTCATTATTCATGGTACCGTAGAACCAAACAATCATTATTCATGGTACCGTAGAACCATTCACTCATTAGTCATGGTACAGTAGAACCAACCACTCATTATTCATGGTACCGTAGAACCAAACAATCATTATTCATGGTACCGTAGAACCAACCACTCATTATTCATGGTACCGTAGAACCAACCAATCATTATTCATGGTACCGTAGAACCAACCACTCATTATTCACGGTACCGTAGAACCATTCACTCATTATTCATGGTACCGTAGAACCAACCACTCATTATTCATGGTACCGTAGAACCAAACAATCATTATTCATGGTACCGTAGAACCAACCACTCATTATTCATGGTACCGTAGAACCAACCAATCATTATTCATGGTACCGTAGAACCAACCACTCATTATTCATGGTACCGTAGAACCAAACAATCATTATTCATGGTACCGTAGAACCAACCACTCATTATTCATGGTACCGTAGAACCAACCACTCATTATTCACGGTACCGTAGAACCAACCACTCATTATTCATGGTACCGTAGAACCAACCACTCATTATTCATGGTACCGTAGAACCAAACAATCATTATTCATGGTACCGTAGAACCAACCACTCATTATTCATGGTACCGTAGAACCAACCAATCATTATTCATGGTACCGTAGAACCAACCACTCATTATTCATGGTACCGTAGAACCAACCACTCATTATTCACGGTACCGTAGAACCAACCACTCTTTATTCATGGTACCGTAGAACCAACCAATCTTTATTCATGGTACCGTAGAACCAACCAATCATTATTCATGGTACCGTAGAACCAACCACTCATTATTCATGGTACCGTAGAACCAACCACTCATTATTCACGGTACTGTAGAACCAACCACTCTGTATTCATGGTACCGTAGAACCAACCAATCATTATTCACGGTACCGTAGAACCAACCACTCTTTATTCATGGTACCGTAGAACCAACCACTCTTTATTCATGGTACCGTAGAACCAACCACTCTTTATTCATGGTACCGTAGAACCAACCACTCATTATTCACGGTACCGTAGAACCAACCACTCATTATTCATGGTACCGTAGAACCAACCACTCATTATTCATGGTACCGTAGAACCAAACAATCATTATTCATGGTACCGTAGAACCAACCACTCATTATTCATGGTACCGTAGAACCAACCAATCATTATTCATGGTACCGTAGAACCAACCACTCATTATTCATGGTACCGTAGAACCAACCACTCATTATTCACGGTACCGTAGAACCAACCACTCTTTATTCATGGTACCGTAGAAACAACCACTCTTTATTCATGGTACCGTAGAACCAACCAATCATTATTCATGGTACCGTAGAACCAACCACTCATTATTCATGGTACCGTAGAACCAACCACTCATTATTCACGGTACTGTAGAACCAACCACTCTTTATTCATGGTACCGTAGAACCAACCAATCATTATTCACGGTACCGTAGAACCAACCACTCTTTATTCATGGTACCGTAGAACCAACCACTCTTTATTCATGGTACCGTAGAACCAACCACTCTTTATTCATGGTACCGTAGAACCAACCAATCATTATTCACGGTACCATAGAACCAACCACTCTTTATTCATGGTACCGTAGAACCAACCACTCTTTATTCATGGTACCGTAGAACCAACCAATCATTATTCATGGTACCGTAGAACCAACCACTCATTATTCACGGTTCCGTAGAACCAACCACTCATTATTCACGGTACCGTAGAACCAACCACTCTTTATTCATGGTACCGTAGAACCAACCACTCATTATTCATGGTACCGTAGAACCAACCACTCATTATTCACGGTACCGTAGAACCAACCACTCATTATTCATGGTACCGTAGAACCAACCACTCATTATTCACGGTACCGTAGAACCAACCACTCATTATTCACGGTACCGTAGAACCAACCACTCATTATTCATGGTACCGTAGAACCAACCAATCATTATTCATGGTACCGTAGAACCAACCACTCATTATTCATGGTACCGTAGAACCAAACAATCATTATTCATGGTACCGTAGAACCATTCACTCATTAGTCATGGTACCGTAGAACCAACCACTCATTATTCATGGTACCGTAGAACCAACCACTCATTATTCATGGTACCGTAGAACCAACCACTCATTATTCATGGTACCGTAGAACCAACCAATCATTATTCATGGTACCGTAGAACCAACCACTCATTATTCATGGTACCGTAGAACCAACCAATCATTATTCATGGTACCGTAGAACCAACCACTCATTATTCATGGTACCGTAGAACCAAACAATCATTATTCATGGTACCGTAGAACCAACCACTCATTATTCATGGTACCGTAGAACCAACCACTCATTATTCATGGTACCGTAGAACCAACCACTCATTATTCACGGTACCGTAGAACCAACCACTCATTATTCATGGTACCGTAGAACCAACCACTCATTATTCACGGTACCGTAGAACCAACCACTCATTATTCATGGTACCGTAGAACCAACCACTCATTATTCATGGTACCGTAGAACCAAACAATCATTATTCATGGTACCGTAGAACCAACCACTCATTATTCATGGTACCGTAGAACCAACCACTCATTATTCACGGTACCGTAGAACCAACCACTCATTATTCATGGTACCGTAGAACCAACCACTCATTATTCATGGTACCGTAGAACCAAACAATCATTATTCATGGTACCGTAGAACCAACCACTCATTATTCATGGTACCGTAGAACCAACCAATCATTATTCATGGTACCGTAGAACCAACCACTCATTATTCATGGTACCGTAGAACCAACCACTCATTATTCACGGTACCGTAGAACCAACCACTCTTTATTCACGGTACCGTAGAACCAACCAATCATTATTCATGGTACCGTAGAACCAACCACTCATTATTCATGGTACCGTAGAACCAACCACTCATTATTCACGGTACCGTAGAACCAACCACTCTTTATTCATGGTACCGTAGAACCAACCACTCTTTATTCATGGTACCGTAGAACCAACCAATCATTATTCATGGTACCGTAGAACCAACCACTCATTATTCATGGTACCGTAGAACCAACCACTCATTATTCACGGTACCGTAGAACCAACCACTCTTTATTCATGGTACCGTAGAACCAACCAATCATTATTCACGGTACCGTAGAACCAACCACTCTTTATTCATGGTACCGTAGAACCAACCACTCATTATTCACGGTACCGTAGAACCAACCAATCATTATTCATGGTACCGTAGAACCAACCACTCATTATTCACGGTACCGTAGAACCAACCACTCTTTATTCATGGTACCGTAGAACCAACCACTCATTATTCACGGTACCGTAGAACCAACCAATCATTATTCACGGTACCGTAGAACCAACCACTCTTTATTCATGGTACCGTAGAACCAACCACTCTTTATTCATGGTACCGTAGAACCAACCACTCTTTATTCATGGTACCGTAGAACCAACCAATCATTATTCATGGTACCGTAGAACCAACCACTCTTACTCATTGAAAACACAAACTTTGGTCAGACGAAGAGGAAAGTAGTGAAAGTTGTTCCTGTTAAAGTACGATTGTGTATAAATGAGAGTTTGTGCCGCTTTGAAAAGTTAAATCAACTTTAAACATTTAACAGAACATATAATTACAAGTAATAATATGATAATTGTGGGTTAAAGGAGGAAGAATGTTGTGGTCGACTGATTTACTGGGACTGACCTCTGACCTGTTTGAAGGTATTTTGCTTTATTTTATTTTACAGTGCGGCGTCCACCATGTTCCCACATTTCCAAGATCTCCCGGAATAGAACCTCCAGCCTCCAGGCGAGTGGAAACAAGGCTTTGCTCCCTGACTCGTAGGAAGGAAGGAAGTATTTTACCTGAACATCCACCCGTCTGGCACCAGTGGAAGATCTTCGTCCTGATCTTTGGACAGGACTACCTGAAGGTCGGTCATTAATGAGGCGAAGAACCGTAACCGTCCTCCTGATCTCCTGCCTGCTCCGGCTGATGGAGGCTGATGGAGAGAATTAGTCCTGACCTTTGAGGAGGAGGAGTGGTGAAGCCTGTCATTAGCAAGGTACCAGGAAGACATAACTCCGCCTCAGTGACCTACACAGATGCTGCTCAGATAAGACATGAAGAATCACCGCCACGTCCCTGGAAGCCCCGGCAGGAAGAAGAATGTCTTCTCTGACCCGCCGTCATTTTTCTTCAGGATCGTCTCGGTGTTTACCAGGATTCCTCCAGGAGCACATGAGTACCTACAGAGGCCCCTACAGGACCGTGGAGGTTCTGGTGGAGGTTCAATGGGGAACTCCACGGGTGGAGGTCAGAGCTCCCGGAACCCTGGATTCTTCTGCTTGTTTTGGACGGTGTGGTGACCTCCTATCATGACCTCTTGGTCCTCTCCAGGACTGAAGACCAATCAGAACCTTGAGCAGAGTCATGGGACACACCTGGGCGAGGTGGGTTTCAGTGATGGTTGGTTCTTCCGTGTGTCTTCCGGGGGGTTCGGGAGAGCGGGGGGGCCTCAACAATCTTAAACTGTTTGGAGCGAAGGTCGGACTGGTGGAGGTCTCAGTGATCCAATGTGGAAGAAGAGCGTGGAAAAAGGGCGAAGAAGAAGAAGACGGTCAGATGAACAGAGGTTGGAGGGCCGGCCGCCGCTGCAGATCCATGGATCATTTTCTGTCCTCGTCCCCTCATAGACCTCCGTGTGAGGAAGGTCTATGATCTGGTGCCGATGGATCGACTGGAGGAGATCTAAATGAAAGACTTAACTGGTACAACGCAGGGGGTCGGGGTTTCTGGAGCGACGCCTCGGATCCGTATTTTTGTTCTGTTTATTTAAAAAGCATATTTAGGCCAACAGTTTCAAGGTTTCCTTCAAGAATGTCTTGTGGTTTTCGCCGTGCCCCCCTCCCCCCTCTCGTCCCACTCGGGCCGAGCCTCTCTCACGGGGGGAACCGGGCCGCTCCGACCTCCCTGCTCTGCCCCGCACACCTTCTGGACCCACCGCTGACGCTAAATTCAATCAGAAGCTTCTCCGCTGTGAGGAAGGAGCCGCTCTCACAGCTTCTCCCGGCTGGGTTCCGGGTTTGAACCCGAACCACCGACGGACAGACTAAACACACACAGACTCGCCGGCAAACTTCTTTCTTCTCATAAAGTCCCTCTCTGCGGGGGGCGGGGTCTCGGGGTCCGCTGCCAGAGCGTTTATTGATCCTGAGCACGAGCCCCCGCCTCTCCTCGCATCGAGCCCACGTGAAGCAACATCAGCGCTGCGGGTTCTCATTACGTGGCTCCCCAGCAGAACCTCAGAGCGCCGGGCGCCGACAGAACCTCCCCCCGGTCCCAGATAGAGCTGCAGTTTATTTGGCATTTGAGCAAACGTGTCGTCAAACGTCTCCGTCTGACTGAGAGATCAGCTCACGGGTTCCTCTCCGCTCTGATGTCAGCAGAACCTCAGACCGCTGCACCGCCCACACCCAAAGTTATTTAGTGTGGAGTGAATCCAGAGACGGGGTCAGAAGTAATGCAGCGGGGAGAAGGGTGGAGGAGCGGCTCCACCCTCTGAAGACAAACGGAACGGAGATTCTGAAGATGGATTCTGCTGAAGACCGCAGACCCAAAACTGATCAAAAACTTTATTCACCCACATTTAGATCCTTTAAGGACCAACTGGGTGAGGGTTGAGGGTGAGGGTGAGGATGAGGATGAGGGTGAGGGTGAGGGTGAGGGTTGAGGGTGAGGGTGAGGATGAGGGTTGAGGGTGAGGGTGAGGATGAGGGTGAGGGTGAGGGTGAGGATGAGGGTTGAGGGTGAGGGTGAGGATGAGGGTGAGGGTTGAGGGTGAGGATGAGGGTGAGGGTTGAGGGTGAGGGTTGAGGGTTGAGGGTGAGGGTGAGGATGAGAGTGAGGATGAGGGTGAGGGTAAAGGGTAAAGGGTTGAGGGTGAGGGTTGAGGGTGAGGGTGAGGGTGAGGATGAGGGTGAGGATGAGGGTGAGGGTAAAGGGTAAAGGGTTGAGGGTGAGGGTTGAGGTTGAGGATGAGGGTGGGGTGAGGTTGAGGGTATAGGGTGAGGGTGAGGATGAGGGTGAGGGTAAGGATGAGGTTGAGGGTGAGGATGAAGGTTAGATGGTGGAGGGTAGATGGTGGAGGGTAGATGGTGGAGGGTAGAGGGTGAGGGTGAGGGTGAGGGTAAAGGGGTGAGGGTGAGGGGTGAGGATGAGGGTGAGGTTGAGGGTATAGGGTTGAGGGTGAGGGTGAGGATGAGGGTGAGGGTGAGGATGAGGGTGAGGTTGAGGGTATAGGGTTGAGGGTGAGGTTGAGGGTGAGGATGAGGGTGAGGGTAAGGATGAGGTTGAGGGTGAGGATGAAGGTGGAGGGTAGATGGTGGAGGGTAGATGGTGGAGGGTAGATGGTGGAGGGTAGAGGGTGAGGGTGAGGGTAAAGGGTAAAGGGTAAAGGGTTGAGGGTGAGGGTGAGGGTGAGGTTGAGGGTATAGGGTTGAGGGTGAGGGCGAGGATGAGGGTGAGGGTGAGGATGAGGGTGAGGTTGAGGGTATAGGGTTGAGGGTGAGGGTGAGGGTAAAGGGTAAAGGGTTGAGGGTGAGGATGAGGGTGAGGGTAAGGATGAGGTTGAGGGTGAGGATGAAGGTGGAGGGTAGAGGGTGGAGGGGCAGCGCTCCGCCTGCTGGTGGCGAAGACTGAATCAGATTCACCTGTTCAGGATTATATGAAGCCGTCCAGAACTTCACGCTCTGATTAGAACCTCCTCGCCGGGGAGGAATGAGATCTTCTGTCGTGTTGTTTCAGCTCGGAGCTGGCGGGACGTCCCGGGAGGGGGTTCCTCAGCTCCTCAGTCTTCCTCAGCTCCTCAGTCTTCGTCAGCTCCTCAGTCTTCATCAGCTCCAGCCGATAAAGACGCAGCAGAGCTGTGAACCCAGAGCAGACGGAACCGGAGTCGGGTTTTTGGATGGTGCTGGATAATCTATCATGTGGTGAGTTCTATGGGACCGGAGGAGAACCGGTCCACGTATGAACTCCTCGCCTTTCACGTCATACACAGCTCTGAAGATCTCTTTGATCTCTCTGTGTTGGTGGTTAACATCTCAGATGATAAACCCTCCTCCTCCTCCTCCTCTTCATCCTCCGGACTCTCAGCCTTTGTTTCTACTGTTACTGTATATTTTAGTCCATACTTCAGTTTGTGTGCGACCCAAACTCTGAGGACAGAACCGTTACGCTTCGGTGCCATAACCACACGGAGGTAAAGATTTCCATCATGGCGAATGACATGAAACGTATTTTTGACAAACAACAGATACGGAGGAAACATCAAAGCCGCGCGTCTCAAAGACTCCTGTTATCGTTTCAAGTAAAAACACTGCATTGAATATTTTACTGGCGTAAAATTTTCTTGCTAACATGGAGCTAGGATGCTAACATAGCAGCTACAGTGCTAACATAGCAGCTACAGTGCTAATATATTAGCTACAGTGCCAACATAGCGGTTAGAGTGCTAACATAGCAGCTCAGTGCTAAAATAGCAGCTCAGCTACACATAAAATAGTAGCTACGCGCCAATATAGCGGTTACAGTGCTAACATAGCAGCTAAATGCTAACATAGCTGCTAGCATAGCATATTGTAAATATTAGCGTGTGATACATCGCTAAAGTAGCGCCGCACAAATTAAAGGTTTGCTGTGACTGAATATTTTACAGTGTTCAGGAGAAGCTCAGAGGTTTTCAGATCTTATCTCCGTCTGTCTCATCCGTTAACGTCGCCTCCAGCCTCCGCGGCTGTGATCAATTATCAGATGCTGGTCATGCGGTGTGTCAGAGCGGCTGGATTGAGACGTAGCGCTCGCCGCTGCGCTGCCTCGTCGTGACTGATGGCGCAGGAATGTTCAATGGCTTCAGGTGAAGATCAGTGGCTGCGTCGCTATTAGCTAGCATGTTAGAGCTTGCTGCATGAGGATGCGTGTGGCGTTGAACCGGCAGTCAGGGAGCGCGTTTGTTTGCGTGTTGATGCACGTTGTGAATGTGGAGGACCGGCTGCAAGCTGCGTACGTTTCAATTACTGGTTCTGGTACGCTGCCAAAACACGTTGAGTTTTTTTAAAGGGAAAGAAAGGAGAGTTTTATGTGGCCAATAAAATTCTGCGACAGTTTACAGTAAAATCTTCCTGATGGTAAATAAAGAGAAGAAGAAAAGAACCAGTAGCAGATGATTTTAGGATTTTAGGACGAAAGCACCGAAGAAGAATGAAAAAACAGTTTATAGTTCTGACCTTCATCTTCATCGGACTGTTGAGCGGGTTTGGTCAAATACAGATGAAGAATAATGAATTTAGCTTGTGATAAGTTTAACGATTAGAACAAATAGGCAGGAGTTTGTATTTATCTGAGGTTCTCCATCCTCTGATGAAGATGCAGCACCGAAGGTTCTGGTTCTGACATTCCTGATGATTGCTCCTCAGCCATCTGTAGTCTGTAGGCCTACAGAGCTCCAGCTGACCCTCCACCAGACCCTCTACCTGATCCTCCACCAGACCCACCACCGGACCCTCTACCTGATCCTCCAGCTGACCCTCCACCAGACCCTCTACCTGATCCTCCAGCTGACACTCCACCAGACCCTCTACCTGATCCTCCAGCTGACCCTCCACCAGATCCTCTACCTGATCCTCCAGCTGTCCCTCCACCAGACCCTCTACCTGATCCTCCACCAGACCCTCTACCTGATCCTCCAGCTGACCCTCCACCAGACCCTCTACCTGATTCTCCAGCTGACCCTCCACCAGACCCTCTACCTGATCCTCCAGCTGACACTCCACCAGACCCTCTACCTGATCCTCCAGCTGACCCTCCACCAGATCCTCTACCTGATCCTCCAGCGGTCCCTCCACCAGACCCTCTACCTGATCCTCCACCAGACCCTCTACCTGATCCTCCAGCTGACCCTCCACCAGACCCTCTACCTGATCCTCCACCAGACCCTCTACGTGATCCTCCAGCTGACCCTCCACCAGACCCTCTACCTGATCCTCCAGCTGACCCTCCACCAGATCCTCTACCTGATCCTCCAGCTGTCCCTCCACCAGACCCTCTACCTGATCCTCCAGCTGACCCTCCACCAGACCCTCTACCTGATCCTCCACCAGACCCACCACCAGACCCTCTACGTGATCCTCCAGCTGACCCTCCACCAGACCCTCTACCTGATCCTCCACCAGACCCACCACCAGACCCTCTACGTGATCCTCCAGCTGACCCTCCACCAGATCCTCTACCTGATCCTCCAGCAGACCCACCACCAGACCCTCTACCTGATCCTCCAGCTGACCCTCCACCAGACCCTCTACCTGATCCTCCAGCTGACCCTCCACCAGACCCTCTACCTGATTCTCCAGCTGACCCTCCACCAGACCCTCTACCTGATCCTCCAGCTGACCCTCCACCAGACCCTCTACCTGATCCTCCAGCTGACCCTCCACCAGATCCTCTACCTGATCCTCCAGCGGTCCCTCCACCAGACCCTCTACCTGATCCTCCACCAGACCCTCTACCTGATCCTCCAGCTGACCCTCCACCAGACCCTCTACCTGATCCTCCACCAGACCCACCACCAGACCCTCTACGTGATCCTCCAGCTGACCCTCCACCAGACCCTCTACCTGATCCTCCACCAGACCCACCACCAGACCCTCTATGTGATCCTCCAGCTGACCCTCCACCAGACCCTCTACCTGATCCTCCAGCTGACACTCCACCAGACCCTCTACCTGATCCTCCAGCTGACCCTCCACCAGATCCTCTACCTGATCCTCCAGCTGTCCCTCCACCAGACCCTCTACCTGATCCTCCAGCTGACCCTCCACCAGACCCTCTACCTGATCCTCCACCAGACCCACCACCAGACCCTCTACGTGATCCTCCAGCTGACCCTCCACCAGACCCTCTACCTGATCCTCCACCAGACCCACCACCAGACCCTCTACGTGATCCTCCAGCTGACCCTCCACCAGATCCTCTACCTGATCCTCCAGCAGACCCACCACCAGACCCTCTACCTGATCCTCCAGCTGACCCTCCACCAGACCCTCTACCTTATCCTCCAGCTGACACTCCACCAGACCCTCTACCTGATCCTCCAGCTGACCCTCCACCAGATCCTCTACCTGATCCTCCAGCTGTCCCTCCACCAGACCCTCTACCTGATCCTCCACCAGACCCTCTACCTGATCCTCCAGCTGACACTCCACCAGACCCTCTACCTGATCCTCCACCAGACCCACCACCAGACCCTCTACCTGATCCTCCAGCAGTCCCACCACCAGACCCTCTACCTGATGGTGATCCGGGGCCAGCAGGACTGAGGGGGGAACAGCTGATGGACCTGCTGGTACCGGTGTCGATGAGGAGATCATCATTCAGCCCAGTTTCGTCTCGGACCCTCAGACACTCAGTAAAAGTGACAGACACTCAACAATTAAAGCGTTTTATGAAAAGATTAAACATATTGATTCAAAGTGGATATTTGATTGGTAAGGATGAATATGATATTATTCCATCGTGTCATGTTTGAATCCAAACTGCCTCCGTGACCTCTGACCTCAGTCAAAGCTTGACTCAGTAGAACTAAACGTTAAACTGGTTTTGGTGAAAACGTTTCTTTCTGGTTGTCTGTGACTGACAGGAGCCTCGTCTCCGCCGCCGCCGAGGAGGGCTAGAACAGACCCCCTCCGACGCCGGAACAAAGGCCTTGTTTACTATTGTCTTCAGACCCGACTAAGTATTTTTCGGGTCATAAGGCGGCGTGTTGATGGTTGCAGCAGCTGATGAACTTCATGTGTCAGCCTGCAGCTTTTATGGCCCTCAGCCTCATTGCTGGCTTTTATTGGGCTGCGGCGGCCGATGATGTTTCCAAGCAGGAATCTGTGATGTGCTGACACGTCCGTCTATTAACGCTGATTGTCACCACCTGTATTTATTTATGTTTGTGTTTGTGCCATTCAACGTGCTGAGAGATGAAGTCGGGTAAGTGAGAACAAAGTGACGAAGACGAGTGAAGTGTGAAGAATCTTCTCCGCTGTTTGACCTCAGATCAGATCAAAGGATATGGAAATTATAAATAATCAGGTTTGTATTATTTCCTGTTAGCGTCGTTGTTTGTCAGCTGTTAAGTGGAAAATTCTGTTTCTGTGTGTGTGTGTGTGTGAGTGTGTGTATCTGTGTGTGTGTGTGTGTGTGTGTGTGTGTGTGTGTGTGTGTGTGTGTGAGTGTGTGTGAGTGTGTGTATCTGTGTGTGTATTTCTGTGTGTGTGTGTGAGTGTGTGTATCTGTGTGTGTGTGTGTGTGAGTGTGTGTATCTGTGTGTGTGTGTATCTGTGTGTGTGTGTATCTGTGTGTGTGTGTTTCTGTGTGTGTGTGTGAGTTTGTGTATCTGTGTGTGTATGTATGTTTCTGCGTGTGTGTGTGAGTGTGTGTATCTGTGTGTGTGTGTGTGTGTTTCTGTGTGTGTGTGAGTGTGTGTGAGTGTGTGTATCTGTGTGTGTATTTCTGTGTGTGTGTGTGAGTGTGTGTATCTGTGTGTGTGTGAGTGTGTGTATCTGTGTGTGTGTGTTTCTCTGTGTGTGTGTGAGTGTGTGTATCTGTGTGTGTTTCTGTGTGTGTGTGTGTGTGTGTGTGAGTGTGAGTTTGTGTTTCTGTGTGAGTGTGTGAGTGTGAGTTTGTGTTTCTGTGTGTGTGTGTGTGAGTGTGAGTGTGTGTCTCTGTGTGTTTGAGAGTGTGTGTGTGTGAGAATCTGCTGAAAATCTGTTCAAGGTGATGAAGAGGATCCCCATCCTCTGCAGCTGCGGTGGGCTGAGAATGAGGCAGACAGGTGGTCTGGTTCTGAAGCCTGGAACTGGGTCCATGTCAGCGTGACCTTTGCCAACATCAAGGCGCAGCGGAAGGTTTGGGGCGATTGTTCAGATAAAGGTGTGACGAAGACTTGTTTTGTTTCTTCCTCAGCAGACAGGAGGAGAGATTTGGACCAGCATCCCTTAGCTTGTGTGAGGAAGCAGAATAAGGATTAGGGGTCCTCCTCAGAGCAGACAGAGGACCACCAGCGTTGCTGTGAGACCCTCAGCTGCTTTCAACCAGCAGGTCGGAGCAGAAGCTCCGACTCTGGCAGCGCGGCTCCACATATGGCCTCTGAGATCTCTGCAGGTAGGATCTGCCAGGTGAACCTCACAAACCTGACTGAGATACCCGGAGTCTCCTCACGGAGACGAGCAGCAGAACATCAGCTGGAGACGAGCAGCAGAACCTCAGCTGGAGACGAGCAGCAGAACATCAGCTGCATCATGTCTAGATGCTGGAGACATTATTCACAGAAATATCAGAGAACATCTCAGCAGAGTTTGTTTTCATACAAGATGCTCACTCCTACTTTTAAAGGTCCTTCTGCTCAGCTTTGATGCTCCTGGCTCCAGGATGGAGCTGGACCTTCTTGCTGAGAAGCAACTTATCCTTCAGGCCAATACAGAATGCTGATGCCAACATGATCGGAGAATGTCGTCAAGAGGCCCGCCACCCTCCGAAGGACCCAGACCCATTATGGTTACCTGTTACCTGTGGGATTTATCACCTGGTTACCATGGGTACCTGACGGTGGGTGGTATACATTACCTGGTTACCATGGATACCTGACGGTGGGTGGTATACATTACCTGGTTACCATGGATACCTGACGGTGGGTGGGATATATTACCTGTTTACCATGGATACCCGACAGTGGGTGGGATATATTACCTGGTTACCATGGATACCTGACAGTGGGTGGGATATATTACCTAGTTACCATGGATACCTGACGGTGGGTGGGATATATCACCTGGTTACCATGGATACCTGACGGTGGGTGGGATATATCACCTGGTTACCATGGATACCTGACGGTGGGTGGGATATGTCACCTGGTTACCATGGATACCTGACGGTGGGTGGGATATATTACCTAGTTACCATGGATACCTGACGGTGGGTGGGATATATCACCTGGTTACCATGGATACCTGACGGTGGGTGGGATATATCACCTGGTTACCATGGATACCTGACGGTGGGTGGGATATATTACCTAGTTACCATGGATACCTGACGGTGGGTGGGATATATCACCTGGTTACCATGGATACCTGACGGTGGGTGGGATATATTACCTGGTTACCATGGATACCTGACGGTGGGTGGGATATATCACCTGGTTACCATGGTTACCTGTTACCTATGGGATATATCACCTGGTTACCATGGATACCTGACGGTCGGTGGGATATATTACCTGGTTACCACGGATACCTGACGGTGGGTGGGATATATCACCTGGTTACCATGGTTACCTGTTACCTATGGGATATATCACCTGGTTACCATGGATACCTGACAGTGGGTGGGATATATTACCTAGTTACCATGGATACCTGACGATGGGCGGGATATATCACCTGGTTACCATGGATACCTGACGGTGGGTGGGATATATTACCTGGTTACCATGGATACCTGACGGTGGGTGGGATATATCACCTGGTTACCAGGGATACCTGACGGTGGGTGTGATATATCACCTGGTTACCATGGATACCTGACGGTGGGTGGGATATATCACCTGGTTACCATGGATACCTGACGGTGGGTGGGATATATTACCTAGTTACCATGGATACCTGACGGTGGGTGGGATATATCACCTGGTTACCATGGATACCTGACGGTGGGTGGGATATATTACCTGGTTACCATGGATACCTGACGGTGGGTGGGATATATCACCTGGTTACCATGGTTACCTGTTACCTATGGGATATATCACCTGGTTACCATGGATACCTGACGGTGGGTGGGATATATTACATGGTTACCATGGATACCTGACGGTGGGTGGGATATATCACCTGGTTACCATGGTTACCTGTTACCTATGGGATATATCACCTGGTTACCATGGATACCTGACAGTGGGTGGGATATATTACCTAGTTACCATGGATACCTGACGGTGGGCGGGATATATCACCTGGTTACCATGGATACCTGACGGTGGGTGGGATATATTACCTGGTTACCATGGATACCTGACGGTGGGTGGGATATATCAACTGGTTACCATGGTTACCTGTTACCTATGGGATATATTACCTGGTTACCTTGGATACCTGACAGTGGGTGGGATACATTACCTGGTTACCATAGATACCTGACGGTGGGTGGGATTTATCAGCAGCATGGGAACTTTTTGTTCTGAAGTCGAAGCAGGAAAAATGGACCAGCATGAGGATCTGAGAGACATTGAATAAGGATCAGATTGTGATGTCTAGAGGACTGGGTCAGAACATCTCCAGAACTGCAGGTGCTGATTGCTGTTCCTGGTCTGCAGTGGTCAGTACACAATAACAGGCAGGTGGTTTTAATGTTATGGCTGGACGGTGTGTATAATCAGCCTTGTTCTCTCTAGTTGAAACCATTAGAGTCGTCTGTCCAGTCCAGTTTATTGTTCCGGTTAACACCCTGTACTTAGAAGATCACCGGTTTCTGGGTGTTCACCTGAACTGGACTGACGACTCTGCTGCAGTCAAGAACAGGAACCGGGCCGGATGGAAACTGGAACATCTCCTCTGCTGACTCACTCCGGCGCCTGACTGCCGCTTTGCTTCACACACTGTGAAAACTGATGGCCTATTTTAGTAACTGGGACCGACCCAGCCCAAACTACAACCCATGTTCTGAGATATGAGTATTATTGGGTCCAGGATCAGCCGGGGACTTCGTTTCCTCACTGCCCACTCCATGGACCCCGTCCTCAGAGGAACACCTCCAGAACCTCTGAGATAGTAATCTTCATATAGAGCTGGTTTTAGTTCTGTCTGTAGTAAACACATGTGCTGAGGACTGCAGGCGGGTCCATGGTACCCCCACCTGTCAGAAGGTCCCTGTTCAACAACCACAGGATGTAGAACCCGTCCCAACCAAGAGACAGCAGAGTGAACGTCTACCTGGATGTGAAACCTGCTGATCCTATGTGGAGAAGTCAGACCACCTCGGGCTTCCATGAGGAGTTCTTTATGTTTGTCCCTCATACGATCCAGATGGAAGGTTCTGGAAAGAGGCCACACAGAGTCTCATCCTCCTCCTCCTCTGCAGACATCGTCATCCTCAGTCCACATGTGATGGACTCCTCCCTCCTCTCTCGCCTCCTCACTGAAAGAAAATCTGTTCTTTCAACTGTGTGATGGATTCCATCTGGAGGTCCTCGCCCCTGAGTTCAGCCGTCACAGAGTCCAGGAGCCTTCCAGGTGTACGCGCAGCTCACCTCCGAAGTTCTGTCAACAGGTGGGAAAATGACAGTCCTGTCCTGGGTCCGGGGGCGGGTCCCCTCCCGCTCCTATGGGCATCCCACTCTTATCCATCCATCCATCCATCCATCATTCCCTCCATCCGTTGATCATCCAACCATCAACCATATCCCTCATGTGACATCATAGCTCGTCCCTCATGTGACATCATCACTCGTATCTCATGTGACATCATCGCTCGTCCCTCATGTGACATCATCACTCGTATCTCATGTGACATCATCACTCGTATCTCATGTGACATCATCGCTCGTCCCTCATGTGACATCATCGCTCGTCCCTCATGTGACATCATAGCTCGTCCCTCATGTGACATCATCGCTCGTCCTTCATGTGACATCATCACTCATCCCTCATGTGACATCATCGCTTGTCCTTCATGTGACATCATCACTCATCCCTCATGTGACATCATCGCTTGTCCTTCGTGTGACATCATCACTCGTCCGTCATGTGACATCATCACTCGTCCCTCATGTGACATCATCACTCGTCCCTCATGTGACATCATCACTCGTATCTCATGTGACATCATCGCTCGTCCCTCATGTGACATCATAGCTCGTCCCTCATGTGACATCATAGCTCGTCCCTCATGTGACATCATCACTCATCCCTCATGTGACATCATCGCTTGTCCTTCGTGTGACATCATCACTCGTCCCTCATGTGACATCATCACTCGTCCCTCATGTGACATCATCACTCGTATCTCATGTGACATCATCACTCGTCCCTCATGTGACATCATCGCTCGTCCCTCATGTGACATCATCGCTCGTATCTCATGTGACATCATCGCTCGTCCCTCATGTGACATCATCACTCGTATCTCATGTGACATCATCGCTCGTCCCTCATGTGACATCATCGCTCGTCCCTCATGTGACATCATCACTCATCCCTCATGTGACATCATCACTCATCCCTCATGTGACATCATCGCTTGTCCTTCGTGTGACATCATCGCTCGTCCTTCATGTGACATCATCACTCATCCCTCATGTGACATCATCGCTTGTCCTTCGTGTGACATCATCGCTCGTCCTTCATGTGACATCATCACTCATCCCTCATGTGACATCATCGCTTGTCCTTCGTGTGACATCATCACTCATCCCTCATGTGACATCATCGCTTGTCCTTCGTGTGACATCATCACTCGTCCGTCATGTGACATCATCACTCATCCCTCATGACAATATGATGATATGAGTTTTTTCTATGTTTAATGAATTCAAACCTTTTATCACTGAAATGAAAGAAAGAACTTCCAGGAAGTGATTGTTTGACCTCTGACCTCTTCTCACTCTCCTCATGTCTACCGTTAAAGTCTTACCAATGACATCATGAGATCCACATGAGCAGCAAAGAATGCTGGGAAGTTCTGTTTCACAGCAGGGACTCATAAAACTGACAGCTGTTAGCGTCGGTGAGATAAAATAGAAACTGGTCTTCAATCATTGTAATGGTTTGGATATTTTCACAGATTTTTATGTTGTGCACATAATCCTGATCTTATAATCTTCTTTGCTGATTTTATTGGATCTCATTTTATATAAACAACATATTTTGTTATCTTAACTCTCTCGCTATACAAATGTAACTGTAACAAACGACTTCATAAAGATTCTGATTCTAACTCTGATATGACAGCTAACAGAAAACACTGATACAAACACACACATACACATACACACACACATACACACACACATACACACACACATACACACACACATACACACACACATACATACACTAACACACACATACACACACACACACACACACATACACACACACACATACACACACACATACATACACTAACACACACATACACACACACACACATACAAACACACATACACACACACACATACACACACACACACATACACACATACACACACCTACACATACACATACACACACACATACACACACACACACACACACACATACACACACACACATACACACACACATACATACACTAACACACACATACACACACACACACATACAAACACACATACACACACACACATACACACACACACACATACACACACACACATACACACACATACACAAACACACATACACACACACACACACCTACACATACACATACACACACACATACACACACACATACACAAACACACATACACAGACACACTCACACACACATACACACACACATACACACACACATACACACATACACACACATACAAACACACACATACATACACACATATACACACACACACATACACACACACACACTCACACACACACACACAGACAGGGTTCTGGTGGACCACACAGGACGCGTGACGGTGCCGTTAAAACTGTTGTCCACGCTCTGAGCTGAGCTTCATTCTCCAGATGCCTCCTGGTTGTAACTTGAACTCTTTGAGGGACGTGGGACGCCGTCCTTTTGTCTCTGTGTGAATCTCTGCTCTTCATGAAGCCCACCCGGCCTATCGATTATGACCCACGATCCTCTGGGCGCTCAGACAGTCACACCATCACGCCCAGCCGGTCCAGTCAGCGCCGGTCCAGCGTTGGCTTTGTTCTTATATGTACTGATGAAGCTGATGGATGAGAAGAAACCAGGAGCAGAAGAATGATGAAGAGAAGAGAAACTGATCTAAAACGTTTTACTGTCACATTCAGTATTCTGACCCTCTGATGGCGGGAATCCATCCATCAGAACCACTTTCAGAACCATCAGGTTCACAAGTTAAGGAGGTTTTAGCTCAGTCCAGAGGAGATTCTGGAACTGAGTCAAATGTGATGTAATCTGTCCAATAAAATATAACAGACATGACATCATCAGAGTCAGACCAATAAAATATAACAGACATGACATCATCAGAGTCAGACTGATCAAATATAACAGACATGACATAATAATACAACAATGACAACAAGAGATATCATCTTCATCATCATCATCATCATAATCAAAATTATAATAATAGTAGTAATAATAATAATCATCATCATCATCAACATAATATAACAATAACAATAACAATCATCCTCATCATCATCACCATCATTATCATCCTCATCATCAACATAATAATAATATAACACTTATAATAGTAATAATATTCATAATTGTCATCATCATCGTCATGATCATCAACATAATATATCAATAAAAAAATCATCATCATTTTCATCATCATCATAACGAAGGCCCTAAACCCTTTACCTTCTTTAAGCACTCATAACATTTCTGTTTTCTGCGGGTTGAAAATGAGGGAGGATGGAGTTATTTCATTTAATAAGTCATGAATGATATCTTTCTTCTTCATCAGCCTCTTCATCAGGTAGAAGTTTTAATCTAACCTGGAACCTGACAAACACATGGAATCAGATTTGGTGATTTGGGTGATTTTACGTTTAAGTGCACTTATTTTGAAGGGGTAGGGAGGAAGTTGAGTCGCCAGTGTTCAGTGAAACTTTCCCCTCTGGGCGAGACTGAGGTCAATGAAATCATTAGGAATTCAAGATGATTGTTTCAGGAGAATCACTAGTGGAGCAGCGTTCTGACCCGAGTCCAATCGTCACACAAGTATTCAGAACATCCAGAGGAGAACAGACCCGTCGGCAGACTGTTGATGCTTCCTGCTGTCTATTAGTGTCTCCTAAAGAACATACTTCTCCAGGGAGATAATCCTGCTGCTGATACTCATCCTGTCTCCTGTAGTTCAGCAACAACTCCAGCAGCAGAACTTCTGTCCGTCAGAGACACGCTGATAAGAGCCGCTATCAAACACGGCGTGAGGCTGTTACCGCGGCTGTTACCGCGGCTGTTACCGCGGGGCGTCATTTCATGTGGAGAAGCCCTCGCCTCCATTATCTGCGGGACCTCATAGATGTCCCGCCCCCCTCCTGTCACTCATACATAGTTATGCTGCATGTGGAACCGCAAACAGACAAAAAGAATCACTCAGGCTCTTACAGAACACCTGAGCTCACCTGAGCACCTGAACACCTGAGCACCTGAACACCTGAGTTCACCTGAGAACACCTGAACACCTGAACACCTGAGCACCTGAACACCTGAGTTCACCTGAGAACACCTGAACACCTGAACACCAGAGTTCACTTGAATACCTGAGAACATCTCAACACCTGAGCACACCTGAACACCTAAGCACCTGAACACCTGAACACCTGAGCTCACCTGAACAACTGAACACCTGATCTCACCTGAACAACTGAGCTCGCTCAAACTTTACATGGACCTGATTTCATTTTGAACTGGTGACATGATACGTAGATATAAATTTCCTTGATGATCATCTCTGATTGATTATTATCTGTGATTGATTATTATTATATGTGATTGATTATTATCTGTGATTGATTATTATCTGTGATGTATCATTAACTGTGATTGATTATTATATGTGATTGATTATTATCTGTGATTGATTATTATCTCTGATTTATTATTATCGGTGATTGATTATTATATGTGATTGATTATTATCTGTGATTGATTATTATCTCTGATGTATTATTATCGGTGATTGATTATTATATGTGTTTGATTATTATCTGTGATTGATTATTATCGGTGATTGATTATTATATGTGTTTGATTATTATCTGTGATTGATTATTATCTCTGATGTATTATTATCGGTGATTGATTATTATATGTGATTGAATATTATCTGTGATTGATTATTATCTTTGATTGATTATTATCTGTGATTGATTATTTGTTTCTGATTGTTTATTAGCGCTGATGGATTATTATCTGTGATTGATTATTTGTTTCTGATTGTTTATTAGCTCTGATTGATTATTATCTGTGATTGATTATTTGTTTCTGATTGATTATTATCTGTGATTGATTATTATATGTGATTGATTATTATCTTTGATTGATTATTATCTGTGATGGATTATTATATGTGATTGATTATTATCTGTGATTGATTATTATCTCTGATGGATTATTATCTTTGATTGATTATTATCTGTGATTGATTATTTGTTTCTGATTGTTTATTAGCTCTGATTGATTATTATCTGTGATTGATTATTTGTTTCTGATTGATTATTATCTGTGATTGATTATTATATGTGATTGATTATTATCTTTGATTGATTATTATCTGTGATGGATTATTATATGTGATTGATTATTATCTGTGATTGATTATTATCTCTGATGGATTATTATCTTTGATTGATTATTATCTGTGATTGATTATTTGTTTCTGATTGTTTATTAGCTCTGAGGGGGGGGGGGGGTGCGTGTGTGCGTGTACACACACAAGTACTTTTAGCACTTTGAGATTTGATCCAAATGTAAAGTGCATTATAAATTAAATGTATTATTATTATTATTAAGTACACGCACACACATACACACACACACACACACACTCACTCACAAACACTCGTACACAGGCGCACACACAGACACACACACAAACAAACACTCACACACTCATACACCCATACACACACAAACATTTACACACACACATAACACACACACTCAAACACATACACACACCCACACAAACACACACACACGCGCACACACAAGTACACGCGCACACATACACACACACTCGTACACAGACGCACACACAGACACACACACAAACCAACACTCACACACTCATACACACAAACATTTACACACACACACACACACACTCCTGTTTGTGTGTAATCTTGGAGGAAGTTTATAATAATAATTTGTCTTTGTGTGACTCCATGATTTCACAGACATTTATTATTCCAGGAACTAAAACTGAAGCCTAATGCCAAAATTATCCTTTATTTCTGTTTCTATTGGATAATTACAGTATTTGAACCTCCTCCAACCCCCCCCCCCCCCCCCCCCCCCCCCCCCCCCCCGACCCCAAATCCCCCTCCTCCTATTACCCCCCCATCCTCCTTCTTCTCCCCCCAGATCATCAGGCTGGAGGAAACAGGTAGAGGCAGAGAGCCAGTCAGCCTGTCACAACATTTACCTCTGGATTTGACAAATTGATCTCCAGCTGCTCCGCCCACCTACACCCTCAGCCCCGCCCACTGTTTCAGGACAAGTTCCTCTTCCTCTGTGAGACTAAAGGAAGATGAAGTTCAGGATGATGGATGACCTCCAGCCTGGAGGAATGAACCTGGATTCATCAGAAACATCCTTACTCCATAAATAACTACAGCCCGTCCTCCACCCATCCAATCATCCATCCATCATCCACCCATCATCCATCCATCATCCATCCATCTATCATCCATCATCCATCCATCTATCATCCATCCATTCAATCATCCATCCATCATCCATCATCCATCCATCCAATCATCCATCATCCGTCATCCATCATCCATCCATTTATCATCCATCCTTCATCCATCATCCATCCATCATCCATCCATCCATCATCCATCCATCCATCATCCATCTATCATCCATCCATCATCCATCTATCATCCATCCATCATCCATCCATCCATCATCCATCCATCATCCATCCATCCATCATCCATCCATCCATCATCCATCTATCATCCATCCATCATCCATCTATCATCCATCCATCATCCATCCATCCATCATCCATCCATCATCCATCTATCATCCATCCATCATCCATCCATCCATCATCCATCCATCATCCATCCATCCATCATCCATCTATCATCCATCCATCATCCATCTATCATCCATCCATCATCCATCCATCCATCATCCATCCATCATCCATCTATCATCCATCCATCATCCATCCATCCAATCATCCGTCATCCATCATCCATCCATTTATCATCCATCCTTCATCCATCATCCATCCATCATCCATCCATCCATCATCCATCCATCCATCATCCATCTATCATCCATCCATCATCCATCTATCATCCATCCATCATCCATCCATCCATCATCCATCCATCATCCATCCATCCATCATCCATCCATCCATCATCCATCTATCATCCATCCATCATCCATCTATCATCCATCCATCATCCATCCATCCATCATCCATCCATCATCCATCTATCATCCATCCATCATCCATCCATCCTTCATCCATCCATCCATCATCCATCATCCATCCTTCATCCATCCATCATCCATCCATCATCCATTTATCATCCACCCATCATCCATCCTTCATCCATCCATCCTTCATCCATCCATCATCCATCCATCCATCATCCATCCATCCATCATCCATCCATCCATCATCCATCCATCCATCATCCATCCATCATCCATCCATCATCTATCCATCCATCATCCATCCATCATCCATCCATCTATCATCCATCCATCATCCATCCATCCATCATCCATCCATCATCCATCATCCATCCATCCATCATCCATCCCTCATCCATCCATCATCTATCCATCCACCATCCATCCATCATCCATCCATCTATCATCCATCCATCAATCATCCATCCATCCATCATCCATCCATCATCCATCCTTCATCCATCCATCATCCATGCATCATCCATTTATCATCCACCCATCATCCATCCTTCATCCATCCATCCTTCATCCATCCATCATCCATCCATCCATCATCCATCCATCCATCATCCATCCATCCATCATCCATCCATCATCCATCCATCATCTATCCATCCATCATCCATCCATCAATCATCCATCCATCATCCATCCATCATCCATCCATCCATCATCCATCCATCATCCATCCATCATCCATCCATCCATCATCTTTCCATCCATCATCCATCCATCATCCATCCATCTATCATCCATCCATCCATCCATCATCCATCCATCATCCATCCATCATCCATCCATCCATCATCCATCCATCCATCATCCATCCATCATCCATCCATCCATCATCCATCCATCCATCATCCATCCATCCATCATCCATCCATCATCCATCCATCTATCATCCATCCATCCATCATCCATCCATCCATCATCCATCCATCATCCATCCATCTATCATCCATCCATCCATCATCCATCCATCCATCATCCATCCATCATCCATCCATCTCTCATACTCATAAATATCTGCATTGTGTTCATAATTAACTGTAACGTCTTTAAACATCAACTATTATTCAAATATAAATGATTCCATTCTTTAGATCCTGTGTGGAAAAATCAAATATGTTGTTAGAAGAAGATAAAATAAGTCAAATAAAGAATTTTGTTGCCAGGAATAAAAATATGAACTCTTTCATTTCAGGATATTTGTTTTTAATTCAAATAAAGCTTATTTTCTAGGGCACACACACACACACACACACACACACACACACACACACACACACACACACACACACATACACACTCATACACACACATACCTACACACACATACACACACTCACCTACACACACATACACACATACACACTCATACACACACACACACACGTACACACTCATACACACACATACCTACACACACATACACACACATAGACGGACATACACCCGCGCACGCGCGCTCGGAGATCATTTCATGCTCTGTAAGGCTCCGAACACCTCAGATAAACTCACCTGGTTCTCCAAACACCTCTGATTCTGGATCCAGATGTTCCCCCCACTCACCAGAAGCAATGAGCTGGACCCCATCCCCCGTCACGCACGCGCACACACGCACCCCCAGTTATTCTTTGAATATTCCAGCAGAATAAACAATGGCTCAAAGTTTTGGAGGATTTTTTCACAATAAAAAAGTGTTTATTTGGAAACATGTTTTAAATGTACATAGTCCCCCCCCCCCCCCCCCCCCCCCCCCCCCCAACCCCCCCAACCCCCCCAACCCCCTTCGCTCCGGTTTGTCAGACGGCCGGATCGAATTGAAGCTCACGAGCCTGCAGACAATGAAGCCGCCGCTCAGGGAGGAAGTCCGCCAAACGTCGAAGCGTGTCTCCGGTAAGAAGGACGTGTCTCCGGTAAGAAAGGACGTGTCTCCGGTAAGAAGGACGTGTCTCCGGTAAGAAGGACGTGTCTCCGGTAAGAAAGGACGTGTCTCCGGTAAGGAGGACGTGTCTCCAGTAAGGAGGACGTGTCTCCGGTAAGAAGGACGTGTCTCCGGTAAGAAAGAACGTGTCTCCGGTAAGGAGGACGTGTCTCCGGTAAGGAGGACATGTCTCCGGTTTCTCTGCTTTAAACGGGTTTTTCTTCTTCTGCTGCTTTTAAAGACAAACCAGATAAAAGGCCTGTTTGAAGCACCGCCGGTTTTAATTCTACGAATGTGTTTTTGTTCTTTTCCAAAGGTTTCATCTTCGTTCCTGTTTCACGTCCCTTCAAAACAATTTAGAGTCAATCAGAAATGTTGAACAATCAGGAGGTTCAGTTTCTGTTTTTATGCCTTAATGTTCATCCAGAACATTTACATCGTTAATAAAGTCAATCAACATTTGATGATCAGCTTTAAGGTGGGAGAGAAACGCCCCTTTAATAATTATGAGTCCGAAAAAAACGAAAATCAAACGATATTTTCATCTTAATCCTGATAAAATACTATTAATCCTGATAATAATATTAATCCTGATAAAATAAAATTAATCCTGATAATAATTTTAATCCTGATAATAATATTAATCCTGATGAAATACTATTAATCCTGATAAAATACTATTAATCCTGATAAAATAACATTAATCCTGATAATAATTTTAATCCTGATAATAATATTAATACTGATAAAATAATATTAATCCTGATAATAATATTAATCCTGATAATAATTTTAATCCTGATAATAATATTAATACTGATAAAATAATATTAATCCTGATAATAATATTAATCCTGATAATAATATTAATCCTGATTAAATAATATTAATCCTGATAATAATATTAATCCTGATGATAATATGAATCCTGATAAAATAATATTAATCCTGATAATAATATGAATCCTGATAAAATAATATTAATCCTGATAAAATAATATTAATCCTGATAATAATATTAATCCTGATAAAATAATATTAATCCTGATAAAATAATATTAATCCTGATAGAATGATATTAATCCTGATAGAATAATATTAATCCTGATAATAATATGAATCCTGATAAAATAATATTAATACTGATAAAATAATATTAATCCTGATAATAATATTAATCCTGATAATAATATTAATCCTGATAAAATAATATTAATCCTGATAATAATATTAATCCTGATAATAATATGAATCCTGATAAAATAATATTAATCCTGATAATAATATGAATCCTGATAAAATAATATTAATCCTGATAAAATAATATTAATCCTGATAATAATATTAATCCTGATAAAATAATATTAATCCTGATAAAATAATATTAATCCTGATAGAATAATATTAATCCTGATAAAAATGTTCCTGCTGGTTTGTCTACCAGGTTTATTTCAAATGTCATGAACACATTTGGATTAAATGTTTTGGAGGGTTCTGGTCCAAAGAATAATCCATTAGATTTTGCCGGTTGATCCGGGTTGGGATCCAGTTGGATCCAGATATGGTGATCCAGAATGTTCGAATGTACAGAACCAGTGTGTGGTAATAGTAATACAGAACCAGTAATAATAATAGTAAGACTACCTGGTAGAAAACTAATGATTAAACTAATAATCGAACCATAATGTTACGGAGTCACGTGACGTTTAAATGAGTTTGTTTATTTTTTATTCCGTTCTCATTTTTTTATCACGTGTCAGAAAAGAATTGTATTTATTTGTGGGATTTAAATATTATCTTTTGTTGTTTTTGTTGTAGTT
>JBBDHG010000245.1:1877500-2020000 GCA_037951165.1 Lophius americanus
TTTATGTTTAAGATTAAAACTACGGCTCGTTTTTCCGGAAAGTTTTTAGGATGAACGGAATCAAAGCGCCGGAAATATGAACCAAACATTCTGACTTATTCATTTAACACAAAAATATTGTTGATTTATTGAATGGAAATGAAATCTAACATGAAAACAAATATCTGATTTGACTGTATTATTATTAATATTATTGTAATTAATCTAATAATTATGATTATCGTAGTTATTGTTACAATCCTAATTTTTATGTTTCATTAAGAGAGTCTTCATTTATCGAAAGATAAATGAAACTGTAACTCAAATAAAATAAAAGATCTTCTCAACAAATAATGACAATAATTAAAATCTATAATAATAATAATAAGACATTTAATTTATAACATACTTTACATTTGGATCAAATCTTGTGCCTCAAGCATCGATAAAAACATTATAATAGTTATATAAAAATATCACCACAAAGCAGCAATGTTAATTAAAAGAGAGCTAGTTTATTATTATTGTAATTATTAGAATTATTATAAATATTGTAATTGTTATAATAATTATAATTATTAGATTTGGTTGCTCTCTTCTTCCTCTTCTTCTTCATGAAACTTTTCGTCTTACCAGATGAGGGCCGGTCCGAGTACCGGGTACAGTAGACCCAGGCGGGCCAGAGCAGCGGCTGGGACTCCGGTGTGGCTGTCCCGGTGCCGTTGAGCACCACCAGAGAGGAGGACGTATTTTCCCCGGTCCCGCCGCCTGTCCTCTCCTCGCCTTTCACGCCGCTCCCTCCGGTGGAACCAGCGGCCGCGGCGGTTCCTCCGCCTCCGTTACTCTTTTTGGGACTTGCTAAAGAGGCGGAGGAGGCGGAGGACGCAGTGCTGTCGGTGCTGCAGTTGGAGTCCTGGCACGGCGTACCGGGAAGGCTCGGCCTGCTGACCACCGGGTGCACGCGCTCCCGGCCGGAGCTTTGTGCCCGGTCGCGCGCCTCCTTCCTGCAGCCGAAGTCCGGCCTGAGGATGTTGTCGATGAAGAAGTTGGTGGTCCGGTGGGCCTGCTGGGCCTGGAGGGGGAGGATGGGGGGAGACGGTATGCTGGGAGCGGGGGACACACTCTCACCCTCGCTGCTCTCCGTGCTGTTCACATCCCGCTGCTCCTCCATCGCTGCTTCTCTCAGCGACCTGCTTCTCGCTCTCAACCCACTTCCACGCAGTTTGTATCCACAGATGACGTCAGAGGCACTAAAACATGGTTAGTCGTCTCCGGTAAGCGGCTGGACGGCGGGATTCTTCTCAAAACGGGGACACCCTGCGTGCGTAAAGGCGCTCCGGCGCGTCATGGTGCGTGACTGACCGAGACTGTGTGCTCCGCTCCTCTCCTCTCCTCTCCTCTGTCTCACCCACAGCTCCTCACCTCTCTGTGACAGTCAGAGCTCCACCAACTACTAACCACACACGGACACGCGCACATGCGCTAACCGCAGGCGCGTGAAGAGCAGCCAAAGCTCAGCAGGCCAATCACCGGCGGGGACACTTTTGGACATAGAGGTGACGGTGTCCAATGACGTCAGGCGTGTCTGAGCCCGGAAGAGCCGCGCACCTTCAGCCACACACACGCGCGCGCGCGCACTCACACGCACTATGAGAATAGGCCTCTACTTTTTCACTATTTCTCATATTTAATCCAAACCAAACTCCTACATCTTCATAAACACTCGCCTCCTTCTCCGAAACACACCTCCATCTGCTCCTCCACCTCCTCTATGAGGAAGAGCCTCCATTGTCAGCGGCCATTCTTTTCCTGGCCGCGCGCTCTTATCTCCCCGTGCGAGCACGCTGAGCTGCCTATGGATAATTTATAGGTTTTAATTACTCCTTATTCCGCCTGATCAGCCGGACGTTCATCACCTGCTGGCGGGAAAAAAGGCTCTGTCACCGTCAGCGCTCCAAACACTTCATCACAGCCTACTCAAAGCAGAGGCCCTATGCGCCTAAACAGAGAGACACTGCAGCAGAGCGCTCATAAGGTGTTCATAGATGAGCGTTCATAAGGTGTTCATAGATGAGTGTCCATAAGGTGTTCATAGATGAGTGTCCATAAGGTGTTCATAGATGAGTGTCCATAAGGTGTTCATAGATGAGTGCTCATAAAGTGTTCATAGAAGAGTGTTCATAAGGTGTTCATAGATGAGTGTTCATAAGGTGTTCATAGAAGAGTGTTCATAAGGTGTTCATAGATGAGCGTTCATAAGGTGTTCATAGATGAGTGTCCATAAGGTGTTCATAGATGAGTGCTCATAAAGTGTTCATAGAAGAGTGTTCATAAGGTGTTCATAGATGAGTGTTCATAAGGTGTTCATAGATGAGTGTTCACAGGGTGTTCATAGATGAGTGTTCGTACTGTGTTCATAGATGAGTGTTCATAAGGTGTTCATAGATGAGTATTCATAAGGTGTTCATAGATGAGTGTTCACAGCGTGTTCATAGATGAGTGTTCGTACTGTGTTCATAGATGAGTGTTCATAAGGTGTTCATAGATGAGTGTTCATAAGGTGTTCATAGATGAGTGTTCACAGGGTGTTCATAGATGAGTGTTCGTACTGTGTTCATAGATGAGTGTTCATAAGGTGTTCATAGAAGAGTGTTCATAAGGTGTTCATAGATGAGTGTTCATAAGGTGTTCATAGATGAGTGTTCACAGGGTGTTCATAGATGAGTGTTCGTACTGTGTTCATAGATGAGTGTTCATAAGGTGTTCATAGATGAGTGTTCATAAGGTGTTCATAGATGAGTGTTCATAAGGTGTTCATAGATGAGTGTTCATAAGGTGTTCATAGATGAGTGTTCATAAGGTGTTCATAGATGAGTGTTCATAGGGTGTTCATAGATGAGCGTTCATAAGGTGTTCATAGATGAGTGTTCGTACTGTGTTCATAGATGAGTGTTCATAAGGTGTTCATAGATGAGTGTTCATAGGGTGTTCATAGATGAGCGTTCATAAGGTGTTCATAGATGAGTGTTCGTACTGTGTTCATAGATGAGTGTTCATAAGGTGTTCATAGATGAGTGTTCGTACTGTGTTCATAGATGAGCGTTCATAAGGTGTTCATAGATGAGTGTTCGTACTGTGTTCATAGATGAGTGTTCACAGGGTGTTCATAGATGAGTGTTCGTACTGTGTTCATAGATGAGTGTTCATAAGGTGTTCATAGATGAGTGTTCATAAGGTGTTCATAGATGAGTGTTCATAGGGTGTTCATAGATGAGCGTTCATAAGGTGTTCATAGATGAGTGTTCGTACTGTGTTCATAGATGAGTGTTCATAGGGTGTTCATAAAGGATTACTCATGAGGTGCTCATAGTTGGCCTGTGGTTCTGTTGGACCTGCTCGGCTCTGCCTGATGCTTTAAACCCGTATAAAGTTTGTTGTCATTAAAAGTGTTTTGTGTTAAGACTCTCCTAAAACTCCATTCCAGGACTGATGGATCTGTGACAGGTCCTCTGGAGGTCCTCTGGTACCAGGTGACCGTTCCGGCCCGCTGGGAACCCCCTGAGGTCAGGAGTTCTATGGGCCTGGTTGGCTTTGAGGTTGGACTGGTACCGTGGCTTTATAATAATAATAATAATAATAATAATAATGATCATTAATAATCAATATTAATCATTATTATTACAACTATTACTATTATCACTATTATTATTATATAATCTTAATATTAAATAGAATAGTTCTGGGTCTGGGTTCTTCACGAGTGTCAGAGATATGTGGTTCTGACTGATCTGAGATGAGTTCCACTACAGAGTCTTCTGACTGCTACTGGTCCTTCTGAGAGGAACCCATATTTCCCCTCGGACCCCCTCATACAGAACTTTTTGGACCTGAGACAGGAGGATCTGCCGCCTGTTTGTGGGTCTGACCCATGGTCTGACCCATTGACACAACCGGAACACCTCAGCACCAGCAGTCAAGGCAGTGCCCGTCCTATGGTTCTAACAGAACCGCACGGATCCTTCATGCGGACGTGACTTTCATCTACCGTCATTAATGTAAATATTTCATCTCATCCAGATCAAAGCCTGTTTTTGTCTCTCAGCCCCTGGATCTTCATCTCCTCATCCTCATCCTCGTCCCTGCAGCTCCGGGTGTGACGTTGCTGGTTTGTTGCGTCACTGGAGAGGAAGGAGCGCGAAGGCCAGAATAAGACCGGTTCTGTAGGAACTCAGATCTGGACTTCACACATTCAGACGTGTTTGAACAAACAACAAAATGATTCATCTCAACATTAGTTGTGTGCAAAGGTTCTGGTGGTAAACGTACCGAATCCAAAGTCCGAAAAGACGCAGTTTCTGGAATATTAAATCTCAAACAAATCGGTAGTTTAGAGAAACGAGCAGAAGTGGAGATTCTTCCATCGATGCCCCCCTGAGCGGGGAACCAGGTACCGTCTGACCAACAGAACCTCCGGATGAACCCTCAGCTGCTCTTCTTCCTCAGAGACTAAAAACCTCTCATCACGCGGTCGGATCGGTGGGAGGAGCCAACGGGCGCCGCAGAAACGTGATTCGGAGAACCTTAGAATCCGCCCAACAGAATGTTGACATTCAAACCCAGTTTTGTAAACCAGCAGCACAAAGAGGTTCTCCTTCATCCCAGTCATCCTGTGTGACTTCTTTAAAGAGTGCGTTTACAGCAGAGGTTCCGTTCAGTCGGCCTCGAGGCCCAGGTCACGTGTGAGGGAGTCCAGCCCATCCTCCTCCAGACGCTCGTCTCCGCAGGACGATTCGACCCTGACCCCTTCAACATTCAACCGGCACCAGAACCAAGAGAAGGGAATTGAGAGAAAGTTTGCTTCACATCTTCATCACGTGCTGGAGAGATGTGGGGTTCCGCTCCGCTCTTCTGTCCAACAGAACTTCTTGCTGGGTTTGTGTTCTGGGTTCGTCTGAGGTCCGGTGTGGACTGTCAAAAACCGTAACATTCCTTAAAACCGTTTGTTAAAGTCTGTTTCGTCCTTTGTAAGAAACTGAAACTTACCGTAAACTTTATTTACGGTAAGAACAAAGAGTCACAAATAGTAACTAGTAACTATCTGGTTACCTGAACATCTCCAGCAGTAATCCTGAGACCCGGACGTTCAGGCTCGGAACCTCCGTCAGTGCTTCTTCTGTCAGAGCAGAAGGTTTGTGGTGGAAGAACCAGGGGCAGAACCCAGAACGGGTTCTTCATTCATTCTGCTGTTTCTGAGTACCGATAGAAGGAGTCAGTGAAAAAGTTCAAATTAATCCACATCTCAGAAAAATGTACTGACTAACTGATGATGATGACGACGAAGAGTTTCTGTCTGTTCCCAGAGGATCATCTCATCAGCCCAAACTCTGCAGAACACAGACATGACGCCACAGCGCCACCTGCTGTCCAGTGGGAGTCTTCCAGGCAGCTTCATCCTTCCTTCCTTCAGCTTCCTCCAGCCGGACTCAGACACTCAAACAAGGATGGAGGCTGATGGTGGTGGAGATGGGTGGAGCAGAAATCCACACCATTCATTTATAAAGATGAACAGGAACCTAAACATCAGATAACTCCCGCCCACCTCTGGTCTGATGCTGGGAGGAGAGAGGGGACCGGTGGGGAGTGTGGGCTGGACCTGCGTAGACCACCGGGACCAGGTTCCACTTTTCAAACAGGTCTTCACTCAGGGCCAAATCACACCAAACACACGGTTGGAGACTCTTCGGTCCTGGCTCCTCTCTTCTGGAGCCTCCTCCTCCTCAGCCCTGCTTCCTCCCACATCTCAGTTCTCAAACTCTATATTTGTGCCATCAAACAGAACCCTCCACATTGTTCTGACGTAATGACATGCAAAAGGTGTTTACATGTATCACGGCCTGTTATTTTACCTGAAATATTACTCACAGCTGAGACTCTGGAGGTGGACTGAGCGGTGACGTCACAGAGAGCCGCCGATCCAGTATGTTGGAGATTTCTCTGTCCTTTCTCTGTCTTATAAGAGCTTTACATTTATTATCTAAAGACGTGAATGCTGATTTCCTTTTAAATTTCCTCATTTTATTATTTGTTAAATATTCAAATCAATACATTTATATTTTCAGAAAAAGAACCTGACTTCTGTAATTTTTTTCAAAGAAATTGAACTTAAATGTTGACAGTATCTTCCTCTGAAGACACCAAAGTTATCAATACTCACACTTTCTGTAAAGTTTCTGTGTGATTAGTCCTATTTAGTCATCCCTTTATTTTTGTCTATCTTATTAATATTTTTCTCTCTGTTCTGTTTGTTATGACTGGTTGTGTTGCTGACTTTTGTAATTAAAAAGATTAATGGAAAAATGGCGATAAGCGTCCTTGTGTCCTCAGAAGTGTGTAATCCCAGGTGTCGCACAAGAACACAGAATAAATCTTTATCATAGCTTAATTATAGAATGTTTCTTGCCTTCCACTTTCGAGCTACTTGGTCAGTTAACCTGAATACCTCTATTTAATTTATATGTTTTTTTTTTATCTTATCTGCTTTGTGGTCAACTGGCAAATTCATAGTTTATTTTGGATTAAACATTTAATCAATATATAAGTTCTGTAAACCTTCATCGCCTTATTCCCAAGCCCCATTTATTCATGCCCGTTCTTGTATTGTAAAGTGTTCTTATGTGAATAAAGTTTGTGAAAAAAACGCCGCTTGTAGTTTGTTAGTCCTCCATCAGAGGGAAGCCTCATGTGTCACGCGCTTCTAACGTGCTTACGTCAGAAGAAGAAGAAGAAGAAGAAGAAGAAGAAGAAGACCGAGGCATCATGCCTGCTGCTGTGATGATGGAGGACAGTTTTGATAAGTTATTAGAACAGTGTGAAGCTCAAGAACTGGAGGTAAAATACTAAAATCACCACATTCATTTTTATTCATCCAAACCTTAATGTTTGTTTTCCTTCAGGCTTCCGTAGCCCGGAGGAGACTGACAGTTAGCGTGCTAGCATCATTGCTAACAGGATAGCCTTGTCTGTCTCGTTTAACGCTAATTTAACTTCATATCACTGGTAGATTGAATTAATTATGAGTTAACTAATCAGCTAACAATTTTAACATGGCTAGTGTTTTTGTTTCAATGTAGCATTTTCTGATCACTTTTGTTGGTAGCATATCGAAGCTAGCTGGTTAACACCTCGGTGTTTTTGTTTATTTTGATGTCCCTTGCAAAAAGAAGTACTGTTAGATTTAAACAGGTAACCTTTGGACTGGCCATTTATCACGTTATAATGATTATATCGTCAGGTAGCGGTTAGGGGGACCACGTTCAAACAGTCAACGTGGTACGAATGTTTCCGCGGCTTCATGGCAGAATAAATGTTATATGTTGTCTTTCTATTTAAAAAAAGACAACACAAAGATAGACTTTAGAGGTTTGATCTAATGTGAAGGACCAACGAATAGGCCTAACTTTAATTTATACGCAACCTTCCCATCAATAAGCTAGGAATACAGTAAGATATAAAAGAAATGTAGGTTTCACACTTGTTACAGTCTACAGACGACAATCTGCCTGCATTTCCTTTTCTTTTCAAATGACTGTAAGAAATACCGTTCCTCTTTTCAACAGTGAGTAAAAGTAAACCGTTCCGCCAAACAGGACAGACAGACAGTCTGCTGAGACTAAAATCGTGGCTCGAGTAAACTGGATCCTAATCGGGAGGAGATTTCACACAAAACATCGGACTGGTCCAGGGTAGAATTCACGAAAAGGAAAATTATACACTTACTTACTTATCCATTTAAATTATTCCTGAACACTTCTGACCCAGCCGATATTTTCTCGGCCAATAGATCTGAATGAATTACAACTCATTTTCTAATCTTTCTATCCATCATAATTCACAGAATCTGCAGTTTGTTTCTTTTGACTCGCAATTTTTCCGGGACGTCGTAAAAACACACGTAAACCGGACCTGTGTGTGCGGTTTGATTGACATCAGACGGGCACTTGTGATGATGGCCTTCCTTCAAATCAAGAGTTTAGAAACGAGTCTCTCCTGAAGTGTTGATTCATGAAAACTAAAAAATATAATTATAATCTTCACTTTATTTATCACATGTTCAGTCAAGAGTGACGACAGGTATGACCAGCCAAACTGATTTAAATATTGGACCCAAGCATTTCCTCCTATTCCTAACATTAAGAAGGCTGATGGTTCTGGGGATGAACGAGTGTTTGGACCTGTTGGTCTTGACTGAGGTGAGTACAAGAGGGAAGAGGGGAACTCCTGATGAAGAGGGTGTGTGTGGTCAGACAAGATGGAATTTGCCCTCTTCACCACCTGACCCTCCGTACTTACATACAGTACTACGTGGAGAAATTCATCTCTGCATTCACCCATCCCTGGGGGAGCGGCTGGTGCTAAAGCCTCGCCTAATATAGAACATCGTCTCATATATGAGGGAGAAGATATGAAGATGGCGTCCCTCACAGAGCGGGACTCCTGCTCACCTGTTACTATCAAACAAGCATAAAATGATGAGGTCATTAATGTGACTGCAGCTTTCTTAAAGTCTATAGATTAAATGCTTTTAGATAACAATCTCTCACATTTACACATAGATTTCTTTAGAGGTCAGCTGTTTTCAGTACTTTCAATCCCACCTGTTTCTCTTATACAGGCACCTGGGGGGATTGCTACGCCTCAAGTCTACGCTCAGCTGCTGTCGCTCTATCTGCTCCATAATGACATGTGAGTCTGCTCTCAGGGTTTCTCGTCCGTCCTTTCAGATACAAATTAATATCTCAAAATGAAAACAGCAATAGAACATCACCAACGGATTGAAGGGAAGATGAGATGTTTGATGGTGACAGAAAGTGAATTTTGTAGAACTGAACGAAGCTCTAAACCGTAGTTAACTCTGTGCTCTGTTGATGCACGTCTAACCTGATTCTGGGAACTTTTCTAACTTGTTGATGATGATCCTACAGGAATAATGCCAGGTATCTCTGGAAGCGGACTCCCCAAGCAATAAAATCGGTGAGTCATATTAAAACACACATTTCTTCTGCCGAAATCCATAAAATGTTTAATACTGTGAAGAGCAACCGTCCACAGGGACCGAGCTCAGCCGTAGAACCAGGCTGTCTTTATGTGTCTGATTGGATAAAAGCTCTGCCAAAGGAAAATAAACCAAATGCTACAGATCTGGAAGATCCTCCCCCTCATGTGCTCTTCAGATTCCTAACACCATTATCATCCAAGAGATCAAACAGATCAGCCGTTCTCATTCTGTGATGAGACGAGCTCCTCTGGTTTAGACCCGTTCATCAACTCAGGGTTTGTGCGCCTGTTGGCAGAGCAGGCCGGAGCCACGCGCCTGAACGTGATGAGCAAATGTATCATCAAATTAATCGACATGAAAGAGTTATGATAAGATGTGTAATATATAGTTAGATATTTATTACCCAATTGTGTGCTCCAAGAATTACGCTGTAGAATAGTGACTAATGATCAGGAATAATATTTTTAGTGGATAAAGACGTTTCAGAGCTGAGTGTTCCTGCTGGAGGCTGGTGAGATGATTCTCCCCTCCTTCTCTTCAGGCAAACCCTGAACTGGCAGCTATATGGGCGGTTGGCCAGCGGATCTGGCAGCGGGACTTTCCAGGCATCTACACAGCCTTTGCAGCTTACCAGTGGTCAGAGAACATCTTACCCGTCATGGAGGCCCTTCGAGGTAACAGCCTGTCTAATCAGCTTCTTCGTCCTCCACTGTTATCGGCCTTCCGACGGTTGAAATGATGAATAAATCTGCTTACCGTGATTCTACAACTCAACGTTTTTTAGCTTCCTGCTCCTTCAAATCTACAGATTCTCTTTTCTAGAACATCAAATACTTAATTGCGTTGTGAGAATGGAGCTGGAATAAAAATCATTCATATTCATAAAACATGTTTATTTGAGGTATGGCCATTCTTCTAAACTCGAGGGTCAGCCAGTGGAGTGGAGACCCCTGCAAAGGTTGTTATCAGAAAAATAATAGACAGAGGAGGAGGTTTGAAGATTCACTGATTAATGTTTGTATTAGACATCGTTCAATTCAACGTTTCTTCTCTTGACTTCATTTATTTATTAGATTATACTGACACCTCTGACCTCCAGAAATAAAACACCAGCTGTCTAAGAATTCATGCTAAAACGAATGCAGTCCAATCCTGGATCTGCTCCACCGGCTGAATATTAGTGGTTTCTTGTTCCTGGACCGCCTCTGCCTGCTCCATGAAAGTTTCCTCGAATCTGAGGAGGAGGTTGTTTGTAAAAAAAATTTTTTGAAGTGTATTCCTGCTAACTCTCTAACAGACAGTGAAAACTTGACCTCTCGGCAGGAGTTCTTCACATTTTTAAGTCCCACAATGACGTAGGGGGTCTTTGTGCCTCACCTTCGTGGTTTAGAGTTCCATCAGCAGGGGGCGCCACATGAACGCCGCTATGATGCAACCCATCTGAGAACACATGTAGGGAACTACGGGGACTGAACGTGACTATTTATACATCCTCTCATTCCTAGAAGGGTTTGATGCAGGTATGAAGCTGAGGAGGGTTCAACGCAGACCTCTGAATCCATCTGCTCTCAGACGTTTCTGTTGGTTCTTCAGACCAAACATCCAAAGCAGCGTTCTGACACAGTTCCTGATGTGCAGCGGCGCTCCTTCATCATGTGATGTTGTGCTGGTGTACGAGTTAAGAATAGCCTCACCCTCTTGTTTATGGTACGTCGTGTTGCTCTGCCGCGGACACTGACCACACCTGTCATCGTAAGACACTTGTGCAACCATTGATGAAGATTCCACTGATGAAGATTCCTTTGTGGACTTTCGCTGCGTGTGAAACCCGAAAACCTCTTCATCCAAATCCTCCCTTAAAGAAGTAATAAGCTGTTTATTCCTACTTGGATTTGCATTAACTCTATTTTAAACTTTTGAGGACTCCTTTCAGAGCTTCATCTCGTCACTCTATGCAAACACTGTTCACGTGATCACTGGAGGTTCTGACAGCGCGGATTGGACGTCAACTTTCACCATTAGACTAAATGTACATGATAGAGTCCTACAGACGGCTGAGTCTCAGCTTGTTCCTACATCCATTACTAAAGAGACATTTTACAAACATTCGCCTGTAGCTATTTGGGTTCTGTTAACTGATGAAAACACTAAGAATTCTGGATTTTCCTGATTGTATTTTGAGTGTAAGTTTTCATCAGATGAATGTATGAGTCCATGAAAACAGTTCTCAGAGCAGCGACTGTGGCAGTAAACAAGATGAATGACAGAGGACACGAAAACAAGCTATCAGTCATGGGATGTTGACGTTGACTTGTTTACCAATGTGATGGAACTCTTCCTCTGCGCCAGTCAGGTGGACCCTGGTAGGCGCTGCTTGGTCCCGTTTCTATCAGCGCAGACGGTCGACTCGGTGCCCACTGGGACATGTGACACATGCGGTGCTGGGTGGGAGGGGGCTGTTTCTCTGAAAAAATACCACGACGGCAAGCAGGCAGGAATGTGTGCTCCGCTTGATGAGGAGGATCAGATGTCACCAGCTGTGAGGGGCTGGTATAAAGGAGCTGCTAGCCCTCAGCCAGAATAGATACCAGTACAGCTAAAGCGTCACAGCACCGATCAGAACCTGAGAGAGTGAGGCTGACACTTTTCTCCTGTGAAATAAAGAAAAGATCTCTTCTAGCAGACGGCAGAGACCTTCAAATCATGGATGTCCAGAGGTCAGGATCTATAGTTCGGCCTCCAAGCCCCATGGACAGCCTGGAGAAGCAGCTGAGTTGCCCCATCTGCCTGGACATGTTCACCAAACCCGTGGTCATCCTGCCCTGTCAGCACAACCTGTGCCGTAGTTGTGCCAGTGACCTCTACGACTCCCGCAACCCGTACCGCTTCTCTGGTGGCGTGTTCCGCTGTCCTACTTGCCGGTTTGAGGTCGTTCTGGACCGTCATGGTGTGCACGGGCTTCAGCGCAACCTGTTGGTAGAAAACATCATCGACATTTACAAACAGCAGCAAGAAGGTAGCGGAAACGGAAACACGGAAACCCTGAAGCCTAAAGAATCCAAGGAACCGATGTGCCAAGAGCACGAGGAGGAGAAAATCAACATCTACTGCGTGACCTGCCAGGTTCCCACTTGCTCCATGTGCAAAGTGTTTGGCCAGCACAAGGACTGTGAGGTGGCACCTCTAGCTAGCATCTACCAGGCCCAGAGGGGGGAGCTCAGTAACGCTATCGATACCTTGGTTGCTAGCAACGGACGCCTGCAGGCCCTGCTCAACCAGATGGAAGATGCTTGCCGTTCCGTGCAGGAGAACGCTCAGCGGGCTAAACAAGGGCTGGCTGAACGCTTCGACCTGCTTTATGCCGTCCTGGAAGACCGCAAGACCGTCCTGCTGGAGCAGATCGGTAAAGAGCAAGATGACAAGGTGGCAGCTCTGAGGGCTCTGGCTAAACGTTACGGAGAACGGCTGCAGGCTAGTTCTGAGCTCACAGACACGGCTGTGAGGGCGCTGGAGCAAGGTGGCACTGCCGAGTTCTTGCTGGCCTCCAAGGGTCTCATCACCCAGACCAAAGATGCCGCCAAGTTCTCCATGGGTGAGGAAAGGCCAGAGCCAGGCTTTGAGAAGATGGACCACTTCACCTTGTCAACGGAGCACGTCGAAGTTGTCCTTTCAAAAATGGACTTTGGAGTGGTTGATGATGATGAGTTTGAGGATGCAGAGGAGGAGGAAGAGGAGGAATAATGAAGTGAAGAGCATAAGGACTTGTAGGAACTACTGTATCGTGTGCCTTTGAAGGTTTTTGAATGGAGTGTTTGTGGCAGGGACTCTGAGACTGAAGGAAACATGGATGTAGGTGTGGGCTCAAATGGCTTGCCCTCACTTTCAGTGCAATATTTGATTTCAATGTTTTTCTTAACTTCTTTTTATACTTTTGTACCTGTAACCGATTTGAAGGGAGCAATGGGTCTAGATCCATGTAGCTGTAGAGAGTCCAGAGGTTCTGTAGCTTCTGGAGATGTTTTTCTCACTGTGTCCTAGTTTGTGTTGAGTCGGTGACCAGTTGATCTGCCTGTAATCACCCCGTCTGTCTTTGGTGGAATGTGGAATAAAGCTGCATGAAGTTGAGTTTGCCTTATTGCTGATCTCAAACATGAACATCCAGCTAACAAAGGAAGCGGCCCACTCGTGTTTTACTGCGCTGGTTTTCTTTAGGGGGTTTCCAGAGAATGCTCTCTGAGTCTGTTGCTGCTCTTACTTGGACAGAGGCTGTATTTAAAAATAAAAGCCCTTGCCCCGTCCTGGCTGCTCTGCTTTGCCTTTGCTGGTGAAAAGTGGGGGCTATTTTTAAGGGGTGAGAGGGTGAGAAATGATAGCGACCCTGGAATAGACTGAGAGAAAAGGCCGGGTCCTGTTTCTCCTCACGTCCTCCCACTCATGGACGTCTTGCTCAGCACCTCCAACCCAAATCCAGAGAGTCGGAAGGGCAAACTAAGAAAGGCCGGTCCAGCTGCCACACGCGTCATCTCCTCCCGGTCAAGAGGCCAGTGTTAAAAATACCCGTCTGCCTCGGGACCGGGTTACAAAAAGCCCCTTGAAATGACCTGCTTGGCAGCCCAGGGAACATTTGCTGCGAGGCCTCATTTCTTTCCCAACGCGCAGCCGGCCAGGAGCAGCAGGAGGTTCCAACGCCAGCGGCAGCTTCATCAAGTGTGAGGGATGATTCACATTTAACAGATGGGAGTTTGGTCCCGAGTCCAGTGGGACGGGGGTACAGTAAAAGTACTGGTACTCTTGAACCTCTCCCAGCAGGGAACCAAAGGTTAGACAAACAGTAAATATGTGGGATTCCAGCAGAGGAGAGAAGAAGGTCCTGACAGTCACATGAAGCCAGAATAGAACAGGGTAGAAGCCCGGTTACACTCTGGACTCTGAATAAGGTGATAAACCTGGACTCGCAGCGTTAAATACTCCACACAAATACTCAATAAACTTGATCAAGTTTAGTTGAAATGGTCAAAGTTGATGTGAAGGAACTTCATTCTGTTTGTGGGGAGAACTCACGGACCGGTCGGACCTACGGATCGGTCGGAGTCAAGAGACTCCGCAAGTAGGATGCAGTGGAGTAGAACTATAAAGTAGCGTCAGACGGAAATACTTAAGTCAAGTACAAGTACCTCAAATTTAAACCAAATTGTTAAAATGTAGGTTTAGATACTACCCACCTTAGTGTAGTGGTACATGGGTGACGGTCACTTAACAACACAACTATTATAACTCTAGTATTTTATACACACTCCTGTAAGTATTCAAAGGATAATGTTTGAAGAGATCCTTTCAGAATACTCAAAGACGCAGCACAGGCAAAACAAAAGGACTGAAGACACTAGAACTAGTGGCAACGTCACATTATACTGCAAATCAATCATCTTAAATCACAACTAGTACAATGTAAAACATTCTTCAGATACCCGCTGGTTAACGGACTCATCCATCAGCCTCATTCTGTTCAGGTCCGAGTGGACAGTGGTGTAAGAAGCGTGAGGGAACTTCTTGTCTGATCGTGGAAAGTCTTGAGAAGCTGACAAATCTTTCTTTCTGCTCCGTCTCCTGGAACTGTGAAGTTATAAATGTCTGATCTGAGTCTAAATGCTTCCAGAGATGATTAGATGTATAGATGTCGGCGATGTAGGCGGGTCCTAACGAATGTGTCCTTCTGATGGGATTGAACCTTCTGGTTTGAGAAGAAACAACAGCAACAAGAAATCCTGTGATTGCATTTATGTCGACATGATTGTTGATGGAAGTATTAAAAACACACTTTGACAATCACACCGCAAAAAAGGAATTTGATAAAGGTAAGAGAACACCTCGTGTCGAGAAAAGGTATCTTATTTATTGTCTCCAAATGAAAATCATCTTATTTTAATAAAGCCTCTCCTCCTCCTCATTTTCATGTTCTGGTCTGAAGCAGCCACAAGGTGGTGGTGGTGGTGGTGGATGGTTTGCAGCGTACCCCAGCAGAGGAACCAGATTTTATTTCTATCTAAAGATATTTTGTCTAGCCAAGTTTATTCTCCTAAAGATTGATTCTGGATGAAAGTCTGGATTCTCAGACTCACTCCATCTGACATGAATGACTTTCCACTCAAAGCTGATTCAGACGGATGGTTTGGTCTCGTCTGAAGGTCCGTCACGTGTCTCGGTGGACGGGCTAAATGTTCCGGTGGAATCGTTTTGCTTCCTTTGACAGGGTTTGATAACGGGGATATTTGTCTTCTTTCTCCTCTGGCTGTTTTGACTGGAACCATAAAACACCGAGCCCACAAACGTTTCCTGCCATGAGTGGGTTTTCATTGCCAGTCCTTCCACCTGGGTTTAGAACAATGAGGTGGAGAACAGGAATGGTCCGGCGCTCCGGCCCCCGCCCCAGCTGTCTCTCCCTGTCTGGCCTGTTATTGTTTCTGCTCTCAGAGCTCAGAGGTTCTGTTGGTACACAGGAACCGTTGCTAGGCTGTCAAACACCAGTGGCTTCTACCTGATAGCGGCACCGCCCGATAGCGGCACTGCTCTGTGTCCCGGCCCCACCGATAACTGGGACAGCTCTGAGGTTCTGGACCTCTGACCCAGTGCCGGCTGATTAAGCTTCTGCTCGTTTGGAGTGAGAGCGCTGCTCGGTGCTCTGAGGGGCACAGCCAGAGGGGGAAGTATTCAGGTCCTTCACTGGAGTAAAAGTACTCTCAGTACCACACTGCTGAAATACTCCATTTCAAGTAGAAGATTGTCTGAAGTCCAAATGAGCTCAAAGTATCAGTAGAACTCGCTGCAGTTCCGCTCAGTGTTTCTGAACCTATTACTGCTGCATTCATGTGACGGGCCCCTCCTCCTGTAGAAGATAAGGGCTGACGTAATCTCATTACTTGAGTATTTAAATGATCTCATCCTGTTGGTACCACCTCTGTCCGGACAGAACCACCGATCTCTGAAAGGTCAACCTGTGGTAACTTCAGCTCAGTCTAACCCAACATGGACGCGTCTCTCTGGACTGGCAGGGGAGGAACACTTAAACCGAAAAGTAACTAGTTACTATAGCTGTTAGTCAAAGGTCCAGTGGGTCTCATCTCTTTTTATAAATATAATATAATATTCATATCCAGGTGTTTGTGTACTTGATATATATATATATACGTATGTATATATATATATATATATATACATATATATATATATATATATATGTATATATATATATACATGTGTGTATATATATATATGTGTATATATATATATGTATATATATATGTATATATATATATATATATGTATATGTATATATATATATGTATATGTATATATATATATGTATATGTATATATATATATGTATATATATATATATATATATGTATATATATATATATATATATATGTATATATGTATATATGTATATATATATATATATATATATATATATACATGTATATACATGTATATATATATATATATATATATACATGTATATACATGTGTGTATATATATATATATATATATATATATATATATATATATATATATATATATATATATATATATATATATATATATATATATATATATATATATATATATACATGTATATATATATATATATACATGTATATATATATATATATACATGTGTATATATATATATATATATATATATATACATGTATATATATATATATATATATATATATATATATATATATATATATATATATATATATATATATACATGTATATATATATATACATGTATATATATATATGTATATATATATATATACATACATATATACATACATGTAACCTGTGGTCTGGTTCTACAGAGACCTCCAGGCAGAGGGCCTACAGTCTGGTGGCTCAGGCCTACACCTCCATCTCAGCAGAGGACTTTGCTGCCTTCGTGGGATTCTCTGTGGAGGAGGCTGTGAAAGGTGAATCTCCTCCTCTTCACTGCAGGATCTCCTTCAGTCATGCTCCCTCTGACCTAATGGGGGTCTCCTCTCCTCTCTCCCCTCTGTGTTTGTCCAAAGGTGTGGTGAGTCAGGGCTGGCAGGCTGACCCCAGCACCCGCATGGTGATGCCCAAAAAGCCAGGTAGGGGGCGCTCCCGCTCTTCAGTCTGTTCTCATCATTACCCTGCTGCTCCTTCACCTCTTCTTCATGAATGACCCTCCCCCCGCTGTTCCTTTAGACTTATCAAACAAAAAGAGTTAATGTGTGAGGGTGAATGTGTGAGGGTGAATGTGTGAGGGTGAATGTGAGAGGATGAATGTGAGAGGGTGAATGTGAGAGGATGAATGTGAGAGGATGAATGTGAGAGGGTGAATGTGAGAGGGTGAATGTGAGAGGGTGAATGTGAGAGGATGAATGTGTGAGGATGAATGTGAGAGGGTGAATGTGAGAGGGTGAATGTGAGAGGATGAATGTGAGAGGATGAATGTGAGAGGGTGAATGTGAGAGGATGAATGTGAGAGGATGAATGTGAGAGGGTGAATGTGAGAGGGTGAATGTGAGAGGGTGAATGTGAGAATGTGAATGTGTGAGGGTGAATGTGTGAGGGTGAATGTGAGGGTGAATGTGTGAGGGTGAATGTGTGAGGGTGAATGTGAGGGTGAATGTGTGAGGGTGAATGTGAGGGTGAATGTGTGAGGGTGAATGTGAGAGGGTGAATGTGAGAGGGTGAATGTGAGAATGTGAATGTGTGAGGGTGAATGTGAGGGTGAATATTTGATGAGAAACAGAGGAAGAAGCACATCTGTGCTCCATGTCTCCATTACTTTCATCCATGTCCTCAAACGGAGCCGAGGGGGTCTTCTAGAAGAACCTCTAGCTGGTGCAGACCCTCCTCTGTAGTCACTGGAGGTTCTGCTGGAGCATCTGCTGCACACGTGTCCTCCTCAGACTCTGGGGGACTAACTTCTAACCCTGCTGACTTAGAACATGAGGGCCTGTGGCAGACCCCTGGTACAACGAGGATCCCTCTGACTCCTCCTCTCCTCTTCTCTCCTCTCTCCTCTCCTCTGTCTGCAGATCCTCCCCCCGTCTCACTGGTTCCAAACGAGCAGCAGTTGGCCAGACTCACTGACTACGTGGCTTTCCTGGAGAACTGATAACCACCACAGCTCCTCTGTGGATCCTCGGCTGCAGATGGACTCCTTCTGCTTCCTGATGAAGACCCCCCCCCGCATGAAGGCTCTACTTATCCCCACTGACTCATTCATAGCTTTTCCCCTGACGTGAGATGTTAGATGATCCAGCAGATGTGTGAAAGATGAAGGAGATGTTACCCGTATGGTTTCACAGATGAACATGCAGTCGTTGTTTGCTGACCTCCATGCTGATGGAACATCTGGAGCTTCACACAACGTTCTCCATAACTGCTGAAGCAGAAGGAGACTTGTTTTAACAGTTGGATCCAGCTGTTCCAGGATTTAAGCATCTGCTCCAATCCCTGATTCCTGATGTCTGATCCCGGGTCCCTTTTTCCCTGCTCCTTCCTCCCTGCTTTCGGATCAAGGGTCCCTGGTACCTTGTCCCTGCTCCTTGCTCCTGGATGTCTGATCCCGGATACTGGGTCCCTTGTCCCTGCTCCTTGCTCCCTGATCTCGGTTCTCAGATCCTAGATCCTTGATGTCTGATCCCGGATCCCGGATCTCAGATCCCGGATCCTGGGTCCTTTGTCCCTGCTCCTGGGTCCCTGCTTCTTGACCCCAGATCCCGGATACACAGCACCATCAGTGGTGAAACTCAATGATGCGTTCACTGACACCATCAATAGTGAAACTCAATGATGCGTTCACTGACACCATCAGTGGTGAAACTCAATGATGCGTTCACTGACACCATCAGTGGTGAAACTCAATGATGCGTTCACTGACACCATCAATAGTGAAACTCAATGATGCGTTCACTGACACCATCAGTGGTGAAACTCAATGATGCGTTCACTGACACCATCAATGGTGAAACTCAACGATGCGTTCACTGACACCATCAATGGTGAAACTCAATGATGCGTTCACTGACACCATCAATAGTGAAACTCAATGATGCGTTCACTGACACAATCAGTGGTGAAACACAATGATGCGTTCACTGACACCATCAGTGGTGAAACACAATGATGCGTTCACTGACACCATCAGTGGTGAAACTTACTGATGCGTTCACTGACACCGTCAGAGGTGAAACTCAATGATGCGTTCACTGACACCGTCAGAGGTGAAACTCAATGATGCGTTCACTGACTCGGTCCACGTCTATAGAAAACCTTTGAAACACATCCTCGTCTTCGTCAGCCGTTTGGTAGAATGGCTTTGAGGTTCCTGAGATGTTCCTGAGAAAACCTTCGCTAACAGTCCATCACCATGGTGGTGAATCGATCCCGGCTGAATATTTAGGTGAACTGTTCCTTTATCCAATCCTGTGACCCGTCTCATCTGTAGGAATGAATAAACGTTTTTCTCTTTATAATTCTTTGATTCCTTTAGATGAAGGGGTTGGTTTCATGGGAGCGTTTCACACAAACACACACATTCCTACACCCACATCTACGCACACACTCACACACCCAGATCTACACACACACACTCACATCTACTCACACACACATACAAACACCCAGATCTACACACACACACTAACACCTACACACACACACAAATACAAACACCCACATCTACACACACACTCACACCTACACACACACACATACTAACACCCACATCTACACACACACTCACACACCCACATCTACACACACACTCACACACCCACATCTACACACACACTCACACACCCACATCTACGCACAACCACATCTACGCACACACTCACACACACACCCACATCTACACACACACACTCACACTTACACACACACACATACTAACTCCCACATCTACACACACACACTCACACCTACACACACACACATACTAACACCCACATCTACAAACACACTCACACCTACACACCTACACTCACACCTACACACTCACACACACACATACACTCACACACACACATACACCCACATCTACACTCATACACTCACACACATACTAACACCCACATCTACACTCACACCTACACACACACACCTACACTCACACCTACACACACACATACTAACACCCACATCTACACACACACTCACACGTATACAACTGGCACATGGCAAAACGACAATAAAACAGGAACTATAAAACGATATAAAAAGAATTAAAACAGAATGTAGAGGAATAAACTAGTAAATGTAAATAGATTTAAATGAACGTCTGACTAAAACGGTGCAGGTTAAGTTTTCTACTGCAAAGATTCTGGTGGAAACTCATGGACAAGGAGATCTTTGGAGCTGGAGGGGATCTTTAGAGGAGGAGATCTTTGGAGGAGGAGGAGGAGGAGATCTTTGGAGGAGGAGGAGGAGGAGGAGATCTTTGGAGGAGGAGGAGGAGATCTTTGGAGCAGTGCAGAGCTCTGAGCAGCACGTCAGCAGGAAGTGAAGGAGTTCTGATGAGATGCAGTGATTGGTCACATCCTCCTGAAAGGTAAAACTTAATCTGTCTCTGATTCCTTAACCAGGAGAGAGACATCCTATAATAAGTCTACACTGGTCCGCCATAACATTATAACCACTGATTACCTAGGGCAGAACATCTCCAGAACTGCGGCTGTTGTGTTCTTGGTCTGATCTAAGGGAAGGACCACCGGGGTCCCTGATGGTGGTGGGGAAGGAAGTCTGGCCCATGATGTCTGATCCCACAGAAGATCTATTGCAGCAGAAACTGCTGAAAAAGTTCATGTTGGTTCTGATAGACAGGAGTCAGAACACACAGCGACATCACACATCACTCTGGACCATCAAGTCTGATCCATGGAGGCTCCACGTTACAACTACCAGTACTTAAAGGATCTGCTGCTAACGTCAGAGACCACTGGACACCTTCAGAGTCCAGACCTCCACGGGTCAGAGCTGGTTCGGTGGTTATAATGTTACGGTTGATCGGCCTGATTCAGTGTGTTGCTGCCAGAAATGTTCCAGCTGAGTTCCGTTCAGACTACAACAACTGTTCTGTAAACACGTGTGGGTTCAGGTCCAGACACGTGATGAAGATGGACCGGTCTTCTGACTGACAGCCAGCAGTGTGAGAAGGTAGCTCACCCTGATCTCTGCTGGCTTCCTGCTGAGTCTGCTCACACCTTCATCTACGGACCGACGAAGAGACCCAGAGTAAAAATAGACCATGAACCCACGGAAAGGTCAGCAGGAAACCGTACCCACGGATCAGAACCTCGGCTGAGCTCCAGGCCGGTTAGCTCAGCTGATTGGACCGTGGTGCTAATAACGCCACGGTCGTGGGTCGGATCCCCGTACGGGTCAGATGTTTGCTTCCTCGTGGTTGGAGTCTGCTCTCTGTATGACTTCTGACTTCTGCTGGCGGTTTCTTTCTTTCAGGCGGTTCTCACAAAGGTTCCGCCCCCTCTGTGAAGAGAGCCAATCAGACTTGAAGATGGTGCAACGTACATCTTGGCACGTTGATTACGTTGAAGAAGATCCATCAGGAGGCAAAATCAGGAGGTTCCCTCAGAAAGATCCACCAGGAAGAAACATAAGGAGTATCCAACAGGAAGATACTTCGGGAGGATCCATCACGAGGAGACATACAGAAGAGACATCAGGAGGAGATATCATGAGGATCCATCAGGAGAACCATAAGGAAGGTCCCTTAGGAGGAGATATGAGGAGACTCCATCAAGAGGAGCCTTCAGGAGGTTCCATCAGGAGGATCCATCAGGAGGAGACATAGGGAATCTATCAAACCAGAGGCTCAGAGGAACCAGCAGGGGGCAGTATCTCCCTCAGGGCCCAGGTTCTCCTCAGCAGCAGAAGAAGGTTTGTAAAGTCTTCATCTGAAGCTCCAGTGTTTGTTCAGGAGAGGAAAAACTGATTTGTGTTTTTTCCTGTTTTCGTTTCCAACATGATGAAGTTTCACCGAGAGCAATGAAACTCCTCAGAATTTTTCCAGTGGGCTGATGAGTCATGGGAGCAGGAGGAGTATCCAGGAGGATGTGGGAGAAGGTTGATGAGAGAAAGAGGGCGATCAGCGAGGAGGAGGAGGAGCGATAGAGCAGGAGCCAAGAGGAGAGGCAGCGTATGATGCTCAACCACCATCTGCTGCAGGAGGAGAGAAAACCCTGAGTGGAAAGTTCATGCTGATGAAGCGGAGGAGGAGTTTCTCCTCAGACTGATGGGATTTTAAAGAAGCTGCCAAACTGTTTGGAAGTGTAAGAAGAAATCTGCAGTTCCTGTTTACCACAAACACATAAACAAATAACTTCTGGTCAGGACTTTTTCCTCAGAGCCTGAGAACATCTCCTGCATCCCGTGAGAACCCGAACCAGAGGAGCAGGGAGTTAGATCCGGTTCTGTGTCCACAGAGACGTGTCCTTTAAAAAGTCCTCGGGCCGTAGACGCAGTCATCACGCTAAATGTTCTGATGGCAGCCTGTTGAGACAGGCGGTAAAGAACAACAGGGTCAGACTCTTATTATGGGATGCTCTTGTAGTTTTCTAAGGACTCTGAGAAAAATACTTTTACAGTACGAGCTGGATTGTGACATTCTGGTCGTTTCACTGTAAAAGTCTGTGTTTTCTACATCTTCTGACCCTAAAAAGTAGTTATTCACTCTTTATGGTCCGGTCTCCAGGATCTGGGATCCGGGACTCGGTCTTCAGGCCTTTCCATCTCATCCGGGAGATTTCCAAATCCCGTATTAAAGCCAGGATATCTGTGAGGAATGTGAGGAACTTAGGCGGCTCCGCTGAAGATGAATTGGTCTTTCATGAGCCCACCGGGTCCCAGGGACCCTCATCCTGCTGCTGGAGACGTGACCTTTGACCCACACAGGAAATTAAAAGGAGGACAGTTAACACAGATGGGTTACAGTTCAGAGAGGAGCCAATGTTCTTTCTGGTCGGCTCTTATTTAGAAAGGAAACAAAGACACAGATTGATTTCCTCCTAATGAAAAGCACGTTTTTCAAATTAAGAGTCCTTAGTGTTACGTAACCCTTTCTGGAGAGAATCAGCTGAGCGGCGCTGAAACCGTTTCTGTCTGGACAATCAGACGTTTAATGAATGAGTGAGTGAATATTCTGAGTCTGTGTCCGACTGTCAGCCACAAGCATGAAAATACTTTTCTCTTTATCCTTAGAAGGAAACACCCCAAGAACAACAGGAATCTATTTGTGTTATTATTATTATTATTATTATTATTATTATTATTAGCTCGGGAGGCCGGGGGGTCGTCCAATTATCAGAATGTTGGCAGTTCAAGTCCCAGTCCCGGCAGTCTTCATGTCAAAGTGTCCTTGAGCAAGAAGACAGTCCACTGAGACGCAAACTAAGAGCAAATGTTTTTAACTGAGTGAAAATAAAGCGTATCCTTAATATTATTATTACCATTCCAGAGATCTGGCTCAGGGCTGGAAGAGGAAGGAAGGAGGCAAGGGAATGAAAGCGGAATGACACGTGCTGCTGGAGGTCCTGGTGCTGGAGGTCCAGGTGCTGGAGGTCCAGGTGCTGGAGGTCCACGTCTAGATGCACAGATAATGGACAGATCTCAACCTCCAGCAGCTCAGTATTCAACCCCCCAATGTCCTAAAATAAACTCATGTAGATCAGGGGAATCAGAACCTTCTCGGGGGGCCCAAACCACTTCCTCTCATTTCACCGCGGGCTTCTGACCCACCAGAAGTTACCCATGATGCTTCAGCACCTTTAGAGCGTTTGTGACCTTCATACCTTCTGAGAGAAGAACCCTCATGAGGTCATCAGCCCGCAGAATAGGGAACCTGGATTTATTAGGCAGGCGGGGTTTACTGAGAGAGTTGCATTCTGGGAAACTTTCTTTCTAAACAGTAAAGCTTAGAACCTGCTGGTGAAACCTTGAAGTATTTTCCGGACTTGAACCCAAGTAAAGGATCTGAAGGCTTCATCAACCTTTACTGTAATATGACAACTTCTTCTTCGTTCTAGATCCAGATCCAGAACTTTGGTCCATATGGGGATTGAACCCGACACCTTGGCGTTATTAGCGCCTCAGTCTAACCAACTGCATGAACATCCCAATCATCCTGTTGGTCTTCTGTTTGCGGGTTGGGGGGGGGGGGGGTTACAGCCCTGCTGCTTAATGTGAAAGCCATTACAGGCTTTTATGGTTCTGGTGGAAAGAAGCGGGTCATAGCCAGCTGTGACTCATCATGGAACAACTTCTGCAGCAGTAAAACTTTCTGCTTCTTCTGGCTGCTCCCACGCTGGTATCTGAGCCCCCCCCTCTGTATGGTCTCTGTATGGAAACTCTGACACGGTCCTGCTGCTGGTCACCTCCTCTGAAGAAGAGGTTCTTCTCTCTGACCCCCAGTTAATGGACCGTCACGCCGACAGTAAAACTGTCTTCTGGGTTCTACGGCTGGTTGTGGGTTGCGGGTTGTGGAGACCTCCTTCCGACCTGGTGATCAGAAACACATGAAGATGCTTGGACCAGTCTTATGACCACATCTGGAGGTTTTGGTTCTGTTCCAAGGTACATCTCTACAAAATGTTGGTTCTCATACAACCATTGATTGTCTTATGACCATGGTTACCTCGGATCAGAACATGTCTCTGTGGTCGTCCTGGTTTTCAGTGATTAAAGTGATCCAGAGTGGTCTCAAGGAAGGACCACCAGGATCACTGATGGTGGTGGAGAGAGAAGGTAAGTACTTGTTCTCGGATCCAACAGAAGATCTACAGCAGCAAAACTGGTGAAAAAGTTCATGCTGGTTCTGGTAGAAAGGAGTCAGAACCAGTTATGGGTGATTGGTGAAGGTGTTTGCTGTAATTTGGAGAGAGAATGTGAGACTTCTGAAAGCTGCCTGTAAGTACTGAACAATTCTGATCAAGTCCATTATGAGTCATCAGAACCCTCAAGTCTGCTCCCTGTTCCAAACTAAACCTGGAGGAGCAGCGTTCAGCTTTCATGCTCTGGAACCGGACTGGACCATCTGCCAGATGTGTGTCCTTGAAGTACTGGATTGAGTGTGTGGACGGGCCTCCACAGAACGTTGCTGATGAGATTCCATCACAGAGTTCTGCAGTGTGAGAGGACTCTGGTCTCCGATCTGCCCTCCACACTACTTCTTCTCTGGACTTCATCAGAAGTTGGAGGAGGAGCTTGATGGAACAAACCTGCTGTTGTCTCTATGTCCGATTGAGTTGGACTCTTTGTTGACATCATTTATTTACCCAGCAGGCTTTGCTCCTTGCGACCCCATGCTGGAGAGCAGAGAAGAGTAGCAGCTGAAGAGTTTATTCAAACAATGAAGGATTTAAAAGACCCCAGGAGGAAGAACATCTGGAGGAACGGTTGGTTGGAGGGAGAGAACAGAAAGTTTTAAAGTCACTGAGCAAACATTCAATCTTCTTGTCTCCAGGTCTGAAGTTCATGTCTCTGATTTATGTCTGCCCTCCAGAGATGTTTACAGCTTCACGTCAGAGAGCGGCCTCTTGCTTGAGTAAAGGCCAGTGGACTCCTCCATGAAGCTGAGGTCAAAGGTTAAAACATATCATCAGCAGGTTGGATCAAAAAACTGGAGACGGATTTGCTGATGCTGGATTCATCTGAGTGTGAGCTCAGACTGAGGAATATGTTCTGGATCTCTGGGCTGTGGATTTTAAGAATCCTGAGACAACTGAGGTCCAGATGCCTGTGATCCCCATTCCTCATCATTATCATCTAGCCTAAGCTAACCCTAACTTAAGCTTACCCTTACCTTATCTAACCCTAACCTACGCTAACCCTAACCTAAGCTAACCCTAACTTAAGCTTACCCTAAGCTACGCTAACCCTTACCAAAGATAACCCTAAAATAATCCAACCCTGACCTAAATTAACTCTAAACTAAACCTAAGTTAATCTAACCCTAACCTAATCTAACCTTAACTCTCCACATTGTTTATGTAATAAAATGATTATAGGATTTTCTTTAGGCGTAGTTGCTGGTTGATGAATTTGACAGCAGCGTTGTCACATGTGACGACGGTTTTGTTTATTTGGGATCAGTGGTGACATCATGTTGTAGAGGCTGTGAAGGCGGAATATGGACTTTTGACAGACTGTTTGTTCAGATAACAGCCGAGCGGAGAGTCGAAACGGGAGTTCGTGTTTCACCTCATCTTTCCTCCTCATTAAGATCAGAACATTTAAAGATAATAAACAGAATTTGATTAAATTCCTGAAGGTGCGGGAGGTCCGAGACCCGTCGGATAAGGCTGAGGGGGGATTCACTGAAAAGCTGCAGTATGTACGTGCAGGATGCCTTATCTAAACAAAGAACACGGACGTGGCGTCAGGCTGGAAACACGGAGGAGATGAAGAACGTTTCCACAGGATTTACATTCTAGCAGGTTTACAAAGACGGGGAAGTTTCAGAAAGGACTAAAGTCCAGAATCTTTCTTTTTCTCTTCTTTGCTCTGCTGTTGGCGTTCATGAGCGCTAAACCTTAGTTCTGAATTAATTCCTCCTGAATCCTCTGGGAGACCTCCACCCCTTTTGCTTGATGAAGATCTACTTCAGAACACCTGTTCTCCATCATCTCCGCCAGGAGGACCTGAGATCACAGCCCTCAGCAGAAGACCTCCTCTCCAGATGGAGGCTACGTTTAAAGAGGGATGGGAGATGATATCTCAGATTCTTCAAACCTTTTCTCTGGAATGTAGGATTTCCTAAACTATAATACCAAAGTACCAGAGGACCATTAGGACCTCCACCGAGAAGACCCTCACGTGTCTGACCAAATACCTTCAGCAGTATTCCCGTCTTTTTGCATGTTTTTACTAAAACTGAACTCAGCGTGGTCCGGATCAGTCAGCCTGGTCCAGGTGGAACAGAGTGGTCCGGATCAAACTTTGATGAATCATTTGCATAAACGCCATTTGTCCAGACGGTCCAGATGAAACCATAGCATGAAGGTCACTGAGGGGTACTATGGTGAGGGGCTGCTCACTCAGAACGATCCTCAACATGTCCTTTTATCTTGTCTGACCTCTGACCCCATCACCACCATGTTTTTACATAATTAAGACATCCTGATATTTTTCCTTCCTCTCAGACTCAGAGACATAAGAGAAGTCCTGGTTCTTGATGCTCCTCTGGATCAGGATAGACTCCTGGTCCATCATCCTCTAAGCTCTGTGGTGGTCCAGCCAGGAGGGTGTTTTTTGAACCAGACAGAAGGTTCACGGGGGAAACACATCTCCCTTCTTCAGCGGGGGACCGACAACCAGAGATTAAATGTGAGTTGTAAACAATCTGGTCTAAATAAATCCTGAATATGTTAAACCCTCAGCTTCGTCTCAGAGGATCTCCTACATCTGCTTCTTATTTCTCAGTCTTAATTCAAAAAAAGAAAGAAAGGAATCAGCTGAACGTGTTTATTAGAAAGTCTCAGTCGTCTTTATTTCCCCTCCGCCCCCCCGACACAAACGTCTGTCAAAACAAAAACCAAAATAGCTCAACCAGAACATTCCTTTTCTCCATCGCTGGAACAAGTGTGTGTGTGTGTGTGTGTGTGTGTGTGTGTGTAATGTCTCCATAGACATGCAGGATGCGTGTGAATGACCCTTGGAATGACTCAAATCCAATTATTTACGCGTCACCTTTCAGGTCGCTTTTATTGATGATGTAGTACAATGGTGAATCTGGCGTGACGATGTCATAATGTGATGATGTGAACATGTGATGAAGGGATCACGTGATGATGTAATCACCTGATGATGTAATCACCTGATGATGTGATGATGTAATCACCTGATGATGTAATCACCTGATGATGTAATCACCTGATGGTGTGATGATGTAATCACCTGATGGTGTGATGATGTAATCACCTGATGATGTAATCACCTGATGATGTAATCACCTGATGATGTAATCACCTGATGGTGTGATGATGTGATTGTATATGAGACGAAGAGGTGTGACTGTGAAAGTAGCGCATGTAAACCAGCGCTGTGAGTCTGGAATGTAAAAATCTCACATTCTGATTGGACGATCACTGCTTTCCAATAAATTCCTGGGTTTGTAGCTTAATGCTGAACTTGATGAAGGAGAAAAGGAGATGTTCATGGAGGCTGGACTGTAGTAATAAAAACGTAGCATCAGTAGCTTCAAAGTAATCATGCAGCAGAATGTGTTGCTTCTTTCTTCTTCTTGTGAAAAAATACTACTTCAAGAATTTTGGGGGGATAAAGTTCATGTTGTGGAATCCAGTGCAGCATCCTGACAGATGATTGATGGTTCTCCTCAGAATCCCCCGATCAGAGGTTCTTCTTCTTTGCTCCTCATGTCCTCATGGCGGCGGATCCTCGTCTCGTCACTGCCGCTGCTGAACAACCAGACACACGGAGAGCTTTTCAAAACAACCACCTTCTCAATGGAAGTATCAACCCCAACCCAGACCGGTCCTCGTGAAGTCTCGGCACTCCTACCGATTGTTCTGACCCGTTTTCTTCACCTTCTTCTTCATTTTCATTTATGACAGACGGTGTTAAACCAAACAAGCCAAAGATTGGTCTCCATTACATTTATTTATTGTATTAGGCTCGGAGCATTTGAATATGAATGATGAATGTTTTGAAGATGAATATTTCTGAAAGGTCACTTTCTGCAGTCTCCTGTCAATCATCATGTTTGATGATTGACAGGAGACTCTAGCTACGAGTGTTTTTAGAACTCATCATTTTTAAATAGGCTTTTTGGACTGGTACCAAACTGTCCTGAGGTATGACTGAATGTATGACCCTTGACCCCTGACCGGGTTCTACAGTGAACAGTTCAGATAGTGAACAGTTTAGATAGTGAACAGGTGAACAGGTTAGATGGTGAACAGGTAAGATGGTGAACGGGTTAGAAGATGAACGGGTGAACAGGTAAGATGGTGAACAGGTTAGATGGTGAACAGGTAAGATGGTGAACGGGTTAGAAGATGAACGGGTGAACAGGTAAGATGGTGAACAGGTAAGATGGTGAAGGGGTTAGAAGGTGAAGAGTTGAACAGGTTAGATGGTGAACGGGTTAGAGGGTGAACGGGTTGGATGGGGAGGGTTTTAGAAGGTGAACAGGTTAGAGGGTGAACGGGTTAGATGGGGAACGGGTTAGAGGGTGAACGGGTTAGAAGATGAGCGGTTGAACAGGTAAGATGGTGAACAGGTAAGATGGTGAAGGGGTTAGAAGGTGAACGGGTTAGAGGGTGAACGGGTGAACAGGTAAGGTGGTGAACGGGTTAGAAGATGAGCGGTTGAACAGGTAAGATGGTGAACAGGTAAGGTGGTGAACGGGTTAGAAGATGAGCGGTTGAACAGGTAAGATGGTGAACAGGTAAGATGGTGAAGGGGTTAGAAGGTGAACAGTTGAACAGGTAAGATGGTGAACGGGTTAGACGGTGAACGGCTTAGAAGGTGAAGGGGTTAGAAGGTGAACAGTTGAACATTTTAGATGCTGAAGGGGTTAGAAGGTGAAGAGTTGGACAGGTTAGAGGGGGAACGGGTTAGAAGATGAACGGGTGAACAGGTGAGATGGTGAAGAGGTTAGAGGGTGAACAGCTTGGATATTATTTTTCTGGGAAGCTTTAACATTGCTTTAACATTGTTTGTGATCTTCTGCAGGTCCACAGTCATTCTCCACTCAGGTGTTTGTGAAAGAACATCTCAGTGCGGCTGAGAAGGAACACCTACCAGCTTTCCCACAGACCCTCACACACTGATCATGAGTGTCGAAGCGGTTCCGGTTTCCACCACAGCCTCCGTACCAGAACCGAGAGCAGTTCTTACTGGCGGCGTCGTAGTGCCACTTCAGGACAAACTTGGCACAAGTTCCCTCCTCTTTTGGAAGCTGGCAGACGTCCACTGCTCTGGAGGCCGCTGTCAGGGGAGAGAAACGCAAATCTAGGTAAGCATGAGAAGACACGGAGACACATGGAGAGCTGTGAGGAGGTGTTAGACCTGCTCTGCTGGCTCTTCTTCTAGTTTTGTGCCGCCAGACTAAATGAAAAACAAACCACGGAAACCTGATGAAACTGGATCTAGCTGGACTAGACCCTCCCAGACCTGATGACCACATCTGCTCATGGAGAAGACCTGGACCACCTTCCAAGGGCACGGTGAAGGTTCATTCAGGAAGTCACAGACGATCCAGAGAGAACATCCAAGGACCAGCTGGCGTCTCACCTCAGTAAAGGTCAGAGGTCATGGCTCCACCATTCAAGACCCTCTGGGCCATAAATGGCAAGTGGGAGAAAGTCACTGCTGATCCATGATGATTATGGGGAGGATGATTGTTATGATGATGATGATGTTATGATGACCATAATGGTGATGAAGATGAAGGGGATGATGCTGGTGATGATGATGATAATGGTGATGTTATGATGGAAGTGATGTTGATGGTGATTATGGTTATGATGATGATGATGATGATGATGGTTATGAAGATGATGGTGATGGTGATGGTGATATAGATGATGGGGGTGATGATTTTAAGATGATGATGATGTCCAGAGTACAGACATCATCTATGGAGGCTCATCATCTGAGGAGGTTCATCATCTGAGGAAGTCTCAGGATTTGATTAAAATCCGATTCTCAGGGAGGATGATGGAGGAGGAGCTCTTACCTGGAGCTGGGAGGACCTCCACCTGTTCTGTCTGCTGTAGCTTTGAAGGAGGCTCCGGCTCTGTGGAGAGATGAAAACATGAAGGAGGATCCGGATGAAAGGAACGGATCTTTTCTATCGGTAATGAAGAGATGGACTACTCCTCTGAGGTCTCCTGACTTTCCCTTCTTCATCGGCCATCTGATGGACCTCCTGCCCCTGTGGGTGGAGATCTAATGCACACTTTCTCGAAGACCTCGTTCAAAGGTCAGGAATGAGATGAAAACCATCTACCTTCTATGGACTGTATGCTTCTAACTGTAGGCTTAGTCCCGCCCCCTTTGTGCTTTCCATCAGCCATAACATTAAAACCACTGGCCTAATAATAAAAGACATCTCCCTATCAGAGCCAGCATCTTTCAATCTCCACTCTTTAAACAAACATCTCAGCCCACATCAGATCTTCTGTATCTCAGTGGGAACCAGAAGATCAGCAGGTGGTCAGGATCAGTGGTGCTGTTCCCACACACGCAGTGGGACTCACCAGTGTGTGGTTGGTCCAGTGGCGCCGTGTTGATGGTTCTGCCGACTGGACTGGATCTTCGCTTTGATTTGGGTTCTGCTGCTTCTGTTGGGATGAAAGCATCAGGTGAGTGTTCACCTCAGCTGAGAAGCAGAGGTGTTAAGGTTGAAGGAGTTTTTTGGGGATTGTGATGGAGCATAATTCACCGTGGGAACAAGACGCTGATGATGTCATAATCTCGCCATCAATATTCCTTCGTTATAAATGATAATAATCTGTTCCATCTGTAAAGTTCATTCCTCATTCGTTCTCTCTGACTGTGGAGTTTGTGGGAATGCCCCTTTAAAATAGCAACACATTCAATAGTTCTATTACAAAAACGAGCCATATCATTATGATCGCGCCGATCCACTGGTTTCAAAGTCTGGGTTAGAAATGTAACCAGTAAAATCAGAAGTCTTTTCAATAAAGGACCATAAATATTATTTGATGGATATTTCTACATTTTCTGTACAAAAAGATAAAAAGATAAAAAGTTTTTTTTTTTTAAGTTAAACTTACAAGAATAATCGTGGAATAATTTAAATAAAATATAAATAAACCAACTTAAAAATGTATAATTTCACTTTTGAGTCCAGGAGAATGATTATAAGATCTGTGAGGTGCGGCGCACACAAACATGATGGTAGGCGGGGCTTCTAAAAGCGTCTAGAACGTTCTAGAACGTTTGATTGTATTAATACTGTCCATCCGATTACAGTTATCCTTTTGTGTTTGGACACTGATAAACAAACTCTTGTGTGCTTTAAACAGTTTCAAACAGATAAACGGTTTGGGGAGGTGGGCGTGGTCTCACTGGTGGTCACGATGGCTTTGTGGGTGGAGACGATGCGACCCTCTGCGGTGTGGGCGGTGATCACAGCGTGATACGTCTGAGAACCGTCCAGGTTGTCCACCGACAGCTCCGTCCCCGACACGTTTGTCTTCAGCACCAGGACGTGGTCGTTCAGCCTCGTCACCGCCACCTCAAAGTAGACGAAGAGCTTGGGGTCCGGGCTGCTCCAGCGCAGCTTCAGGCTGCTGGAGGTCACGTTGTAGATGTGGAGCTCGTCTGCATCTGCAGGGAGGAGAAGGTTCTGATGAAGAACACGCACACTAAAATCTCATGACACAGAAAAGGGGGAGACCAGAAGCTGCTGAGGAGAAACCCCGCTGTAGAAGACATTTTTCTCTGAACCATTTTTACCACCAGCTGGACCTGTTGGTGCGGGTTCCTGCTGGTGCTGGACCCAGTTTGGAGTTGTTTCGTCAAGTGAACCCTCTGAAAGCTGCTTCACTTTTCCACTGGTTGAAGAGCCACTAAAGCCCCATCATGTCACACGGTTCTGATGATCCAACCCACTGCCACTGTTATTCGGTTCTTGTTTCTAGTCCGGCAAAGTTTTGGTTCTGATCTGGATCAGGTTTTCATGGCCAAATTTTTTTCGGTACCAAACCAGCCCTGGATCTGATTGGTGTATTGAGGAGTGGTTAGCTCGCTATGACTCGCAGAGAAGAAGACAGAACCAGTACCACTCCAAACAAAGAAAGTCCAACTACATTTCAAATACAGTCTCACCTTTGTGGTTCCTCTGATGAACAGTCTGGTGGTTCTCGTCATGCTTCCCATGTTTCCTAGAAATGGGACGATAAGAGCCATCAATGATAGTCGTGGTTCCCTCCAGCATTTTCATCCTATCGCTCCGCAGGATCACCAGAATCATTTGGGATCCCCACTAGACCCAGAACACATCAGAGTCTGAACTGAGTCCTACTTATGGTCTGGTCACCGGTTCGCATTCATGTTTCTGGACAGTGGGAGGAGCCTTGAGGGAACCCTCAGGAGAACCTCCAGAGGAGGATTTGAACCATCCCCCGTTGACGGGACTATGAGGGCTGGACCTCTGTAGGATCCGACTGGAGCTGATCAAACGCAGACGGTGGAGACTTGGAGAGATTTGAAGAACTACTGATGACTTTATTTGAAATGATGAAGATCCTTTTATGGTTTACAGCCTTTAAAATAAAATCTTTATAAGTTTATCAAATCAAACCATTCATGGCTCCATTTCACTTCCTCGTAGTTTTGGCTTCTCTGTGAAACCTCCAGCGTTCCACGCAGGAACCGGCGGTTCCGGTGGTACTTACTCCTGTTGCCGTGGCGATGTGAAGGGGTTCTTCAGCGGCTGGTCGTTTTGGAACCATTTGCAGTTCTTGGAGACTTGGGGGGACATGTAGAAGGCATTTTCAACTGGAAAGAAGAAGAAGAGCGCGTCACCCAGAGGAACATGGACCGGCTGAAGAAGCGGGTCCCATCCCAGAATTTGAACTTACTGCTGATGTACTTGGGCATCAGCTGGCCGAAGGTCTGGATGTGTTTGTCGTAGAAGTATGAGATGCTCTCCAGCCTCTTGAAGAAGACGTCCGCCGGCTCACTCGCCATACGAGACAAGACACGAGTGTCTCCGGCGCTCAGCTTCTCTCCCACGCCCAGGATGACCAGGAAGTAGCCTCTACACTTGACCTCGGTGGCGATACGGATCAGCTGCTCCTCATCCTCCTCCACACTTCCTGTCACAAAGAGCATCAGAACCTTCCTGGCCCGCTGTAGAGGAGCTTCTTCAAACACCTGCTCCACCGTGGCTTCGATCGCCGCTGCCAGCGCCCGACCGCCCTCCAGCTGCGGCGTCTTCTCCAGCAGATACCTGACGATGTCCTGAGCCGAGCGGTGCTCGGTCAGACCCACGTCCACCTGGATGGGAGAGCTGGTTGTGTTGCGGAAGAACTGGTAGGGAGCCTGCTGGATCACAGAGACCCTGGCCTGGTGAAGAGAGGAGGTGGGGCTTGAGGACACGTGCAGCTGCTCCACTATCAGCGCGATGTAGCGTTTGATCTCCGTGAAGACCGACGGGTAGGTGGACTCAGAGCTGTCCACCATGAAAGCCATGTCGATGTCCACGTCCGTGGTCGGAGACCTCCTGTCCCGACCCGATGGAGGGACGTAGTCACACATTTGGTCCGGGGAGCAGATATCTAGAACAGGAAGAACGTGAATGTTTCACCGCTCCACGTAAAGATTAATCATCATTAAAGTAACAATCCTGACTTTCTAACTTATTTCTTTATTTCTGTGTTTTCATTTCATTCCATCTTCATCATTGTTCCGTCTGAAGTGAGACGCTGTGAATTGCTGCTGAGTCAAGGTTAACATGGGGTGAATAACAGATAATAGGAACAGAATGATCTCATAGCAGGAAATGGAACAGCTGTTCAGCCGAGGGAACAAATCTGGATTGAACTCAGATGTAAAACCCCGGAGACCAGAAACAGCACGTTTTATGAGGCAGTCCTGTTGGGTCGTACCGAAGCACACGTGGCAGCTCATGATCTTTTGGACGACTGAATTGAACTGAGAACTTCCGGGGTTTGGAACGACCAAGACCTGAGCGAGCGTCGTGTTGTTGACCTGCAGCAGAAAAAAGAGAAGAAGACAAATCATCTAATAAAATCTCTTTATTCTCTAAAAACAGTTCAAACTTACAAATCTTTATTGACTGTGCAGATGCAACAACAATTCTGTGCTGCAAACATCCGTTTCTTTTTTAGATTCACACGGATTAGCCATAACATTAAAACCACCTGGCTAAAATGGTAACCAGGTAATATATCCCACCCACTGACAGGTAACCAGGTAATATATCCCACCCACTGACAGGTAACCAGGTAATCAGTTATTTTGACTTCCCCTGTCAGTGGTTAGAATGTTCTGGCTGAAGGTCGATGACGTGTTCTGGTACCTGCATAGCTCTAGTGAGGGCTCGGTCTTCTCGGCTGACCAGGAACAGAGTAGCGATTCCAGCATCATGGAGGCGTAGAGCTGCGTTGGTGAGAGCCTGGTTTTGACCCACTGGACCCCCGACGAAGAAAATAGCCACCTTCCGCACCAGGAACCCACTGCGGACCCTCTTGAAGGTATTCTGGGCCACAAAGGTCATGGCGTGGTCCAACCTGCGCTCCTTCCTGGTCTGCAGGGTCTGCAGCCCCTCGATATGCTGCACCAGGGCCCGTTTTTTAAAGGCGTCAGCGAAGCGTATCTCGGTTGTGACCTCATCGTTGTAGAGGGTCAAAGCAACCCGAGCTCCTCTGGGACAGTTACTCTCCGTGATGGAGACGTCTCTGAGGAGACGCAGCACCGCATCACGCATGTTGTTGAAGGACTGACGCCCGCTGCCCTGAGACACGTCCAGGGAGAAGGACAGCTCAGTGGGGTAGAAAGGACACTCCTGCTGACCTGAGGGGAACACAAACAGGAAGTAGTTCTCTCTACCGCACTTATCGCGAAATTCCGTGTTCTGTGCGTGATCAATTAGAAGCATGTCTAAGAAAGAAGTTCTTTACTTTCTACTTCTCATGTCCAGTTGTTACAAAAGTCAGAGAAATCCATTTTAATTTACTGCTGACGGGAGTCAACGGGTTTAATGCTGATGAAATTCTACATCTGGTTCCTACATCTTCATCAGATGTAGGAACCATTAACCACTTATTCTTTAACTGTTCCCTCTAATGATTGAAGGTTTCCCGCCGCTGACATATTGACGTCGTCAACTTTATGGATAACCAAAAGGAAACATTTCTGATTCGGTAAATTTGAATATTTTGTTGGGGGAATATCAAATTCCCACATGCAAGTGGAACGGGATCAATCCCTCTTTTACGATATTCCTGCAAAGCTTTAGCAATTATTTCAAAACCCTCAAGAAGATAATAAACATCAACAAAATGACTGAAAGTATTTACAAATTAAAATCAAAATCCTTTTATTCTAATTTGCTGTGCCTCGCCATTGTGTGCTCCTTAGTTTTCTTAATGCCTTTTATTTCTTTTATTTTATTATTTCCTTTGATTAGCCTTTTATTTTGCACAATGTTTGTCTTAATACATTGAACCATTATTTAAACTTTTACTAATTATTTAAAACTAATTTCATTCCACAACTGTGTTTATATTGTATGCCATATTTGTTTTAATGCTCATTCCTGCTCTTTATAATGTTTTTATGGATTAAAGTATATTATAAAAAAAAAGATTAACTTACCGAAAAAACAGGAAGTAGTTCTACCACACAAACAGGAAATAGATCTCTCTACCACACAAACAGGAAGTAGCTCTACCACACAAACAGGAAGTAGTCCTACCACACAAACAGGAAGTAGTTCTACCACACAAACAGGAAGTAACTCTACCAAACAAACAGGAAATAGATATATTTACCGCACAAACAGGAAGTAGTTCTACCACACAAACAGGAAATGGTTCTCTCTAAAGTTATTTGCCTTTATTAGATAATATTACCTCCGCCGACGATACTGACCCTCAGGCTAACTATTAGGTTCACACTCAGGCTAACTCTCAGACTAAACCTCAGGCTAACTGTAAGATCTCAGGCTAACTCTCAGGCTAACTTTCCGGTTAATACCCAGGTTAACTCTGAGGCTAAATCTCAGGCTTGCTGTCAGGCTGAATTACAGGCTAACTCCCTGCTAACACCCAGGTTAACTCTCAGGCTAAATCTCAGGGTTACTGTAAGCCTCAATGTTTGGTTCACTCTCAGGCTGACGCTCAGGCAAAAAAAACCTCAGGCTAATTGAAAGACTAACTCTCATGCTAACTTTCAGGCTAATACCCATGTTAACTCTCGGGCTAAATCTAAGGCTAACTCTCACATGGTCGCGTTCATGTTAACTCTTGTTGACTCACAAAGAAAAAGATAAAAGCATAAAGACAAGGTTTTATTTCTGTACTCACCATAGCAGCAAGCTGGGACAGAAAAAAACACAAAATGTGGTGAGACATTTTTCAAACAGATTCTAAGTTTACTCTTATATTGTTGAATGCCTTGGTTGAGATTTGTTAATTCAACTTACGACAGTTATCCCTGATTTTCTTGACGAGGTCACATTGCTGAGGAGAGAGAAAGATTGTGATCACAAACACCAGAAAAAACATTTCCTCTTCGCTCCATAAAAACAGTCCCATAGTAATGGTATTGATGATGATGATGATGATAATGATGAGCGTACCACGACCCCTGGTCCTCTGGGTCCCTTCTGACCCTGTGGGCAGAGCAGAAACACGGTAACATCTGATCACGTAAGCACACATCACTGACATGACGTCATGAGAGGATCAGCCATGTTGGCTTTTTATTATCTCCAAGGCTGCTGACGCTTTTCACGGGGAATGAATGTTGGGGCGGAGAAGTTTCATCAGATGGACCAGGAACAGTTTTGGTGGGTTCATATTACAGGTTTTATCAGTTGGACAAACCGGAAATATTATATATTATGATTCAGATTATATGTGATCCAGATTATATTTGATTTAGATTATATTTGATCCAGATTACATTCTGATCTGGAGGAGGACTGGAGGAGAGGGACCGACTAGAGGGGGACTGGAGGAGAGGAGCAGACTGGAGGAGGACTTGAGGAGAGGAGACGACTAGTGGAGGACTTGAGGAGAGGAGCAGACTGGAGGAGGACTTGAGGAGAGGAGCAGACTTGAGGAAGAATTGAGGAGAGGAGACGACTAGTGGAGGACTGGAGGAGAGGAGCAGACTGGAGGAGAAATGGAGGAGAGGAGATGACTAGTGGAGGAGAGGAGCAGACTGGAGGAGCACTGGAGGAGAGGAGCAGACTAGAGGAGGACTTGAGGAGAGGAGCAGACTGGAGGAGGACTTGAGGAGAGGAGCAGACTGGAGGAGGACTTGAGGAGAGGAGCAGACTTGAGGAAGAATTGAGGAGAGGAGACGACTAGTGGAGGACTGGAGGAGAGGAGCAGACTGGAGGAGGAATGGAGGAGAGGAGATGACTAGTGGAGGAGAGGAGCAGACTGGAGGAGCACTGGAGGAGAGGAGCAGACTAGAGGAGGACTTGAGGAGAGGAGCAGACTGGAGGAGGACTTGAGGAGAGGAGCAGACTGGAGGAGGACTTGAGGAGAGGAGCAGACTTGAGGAAGAATGGAGGAGAGGAGACGACTAGAGGAGGACTGGAGGAGAGGAGCAGCCTAGACGAGGACTGGAAGAGCAGGCTAGAGGAGAGGAGCAGACTGGAGGAGGACTTGAGGAGAGGAGCAGACTGGAGGGGGACCGGAGGAGAAGAGCAGACTAGAGGACTTGAGGAGAGGAGCAAACTGGAGGAGGACTTGAGGAGCAGACTGGAGGAGGACAGCATAGATAGGTTACTTTATTAAACTCTGGATATTTTGACTTTATTGTGAAAGTCTGACTGGTTCCTGTTCCTGCAGTGAGGACTTCCTGTTCAGATCTTCTTCAGTTCATTAGAACCGGAGCAGACGGGTTTAGATGATGCATCTAATTATTAAAACTGTTATCCTCAGAAACCTAGAGCAGAAACTGGAAGTACTTACGTATGGTCCAGAATATCCGCCTTCTCCCTTCTGACCCATTGGGCCCACGTCTCCTGAGACGCCCTGGAGGGAGAAGGGAAAAACATTTCAACCGTCAGAAAAGCAGCTTAAGTTTGAAGGACGTTCCGACATTCCTGCTGCTACGTCTCTGCCAACTTCACATCCGGCCGTATATGACCACAACATTACAACCAGCCAGTTACTGGCTGGTTGTAATGTTGTGGTCGATATGAGGGAAGCATAACGCAGCCTGTCGGAGAACATAATGAGAAAAACGTTTCTTGTTCAAAGAAGTGTTTATACACAAGAGGAAATGATTCACTGTGTCTGGAACATCTACCGGAACATCTAGAGATTTCCACAAGTTCATCCAAACCGCTTTGAGTTCTTAAACCAACCACAGACTGGAAATCTGGACTGGAACCAGTAGTCCGCTGGTCCAAACCCCGACCACCGGCGCCGCAAACGAAACATTTCATTCAATCAAATAAAAAAAGTTTTGTTTATTTAACCAGTTAAAAGAAATCTCTCCTATCAGGGCTCTATCAGAGCAGAGCAGCAGAACACGGATCAGAACTATTCCTCCGTGTTTGATAAACGCCATAAACATCTGGATCCATCGGAACGTCTCCAGGCAGAGGTTCCTGCAATTAAGACGGCTTCAGATCCAGACCTCTGAGATCCGGCTCTGACAGCAGGAATGACTGCTGATGGAGAAGATGAAGGTCAGGAGATGAGGTGGAATCAGACCCAGAAGAACCTCACAAAGAAGAACCTGCCAGTGAGCCGTAGAGGTTAGTAACCCAGTACTAAACGAGCTTCCTGTACTTTACTAGAGTATTTCCATTTGATACTACTTTCTACTTCCACTCCGCTGCATCTTTCTGGAGAACATTGTTCTTGATGCGTGTTGGGGACGTCTCTGGAGTCCAGCAGGGTGGGTAGGGAGGGTAAAGATGGAGAGAAGAACCCATCAGAGACAGAGAGACTCAGATCTTCCTACATGACCTGATGTTCCTGGGATGAAGATGAAGATCAAACAAAGGAGCGTCAGTGGTCAGGTGTCTCAAATCACATTATGTCCTCCTGAAGGTTCTCCTCATTACTCCAGCCTGTGTCGCCAACATCACCAAATCGATGAAAGACTTTCCGCAGAATGGAACAATCAGGGCGTAATCCACGATCCGGGATCCTGGATCCATGCAGGAGGGGTTTTCTAGTTTGACCCCGTCTCATGAGAAGTAATCAACTTCCTGTGTTGTGTTTTGTCAGCCTCAGATCCCACTCTAGTCAGACTTCAGGCTAGCATGATCCTGATCAGGAATCTGAAATCTCACCCTCTGTCCACGATTCCCTCTGGGTCCAGGTCCTCCTTTAGTGCCAGAGTCTCCTGCTGCTCCCTGGAAGCATGGAGGAATGAATGTAAAAGTCACAGTACAGAGGAACACACACACACACACACACACACACACACACATAGATACATACACATACAAACACACAAACAGATACATGCACACACACACACACACACACACACACACAAACACACACAGAAATACACACACACACACCACACACACACACAAACACACACATAGATACATATACATACAAACACACAAACAGGTACATGCACACACACAAAAATGGATACACACACAAACCCACACGTACAGACACACATACACGTACACACACACATACACGTACACACGTACACACACACACGTGCACACATGTACAGACACACAAACACACACACACGTACACACACACACGTACAAACACACGTACACACACACATGTACACACACGTACAAGCACACACGTACACACACACGTACACACACACGTACACACACAGGTATATTTGGAACCTCTGTTCCACTTGAAGGTTCTTCTTACCTTTGGTCCTGGGAATCCTGGGAAACCTTCATCACCCTTTGGAAGAACAAGATGACATCATAATTGCATCATACATCTCTTTAAAATGGCACTAAGGAAGATGTGCCGATCAGAGGCGGGGCCATAGATGTGCCGGTCCAGGTTAAATTCTATCTTTCAAAGACGAAGTGTTACCATAGGAATGCTGCGTTTAGGTCATGGGGGAGGAGGTAACGTTTACTCTCGCTTATCACTCCTATTATACGGTTATAGAGGCCAGCAGCAGCGTGTGGGCTCTGAGAGGTACCACTGTGGTGGGCTCTACACCGTGGTAGATTCTGACAGATTTCATCGGTCTGAACCGGTGCCGGTGTTTTCATTACGCCCTCTCTTTTGAAGCTAACGCCCTCTGGTGCTGTGGTCATTCCACCTGATACTAGAGACATAGTACTGGAGGTCAAAGTTCACTCACCTTTCTTCCTTTAGGTCCGTGGACACCAAAGCCGTCCCGACCATCTTCACCCTATGAGGACAGACGTGATGACAGACATATCATTCTGGCGCAGGTAAACTAACATCATTATCCAATCCTTCCATCTCTACCTGAAAAACCAACTTTGATCAGTTTTATGGTAATTAGAAGACACAATGGTTTCATTCTTACCGGTTCTCCACGGGGACCTAGGGGTCCAATGACACCCTTTGGTCCTAGTTCTCCTGGTTCTCCCTGTGACAGGAACAAGAACATTGGATGGTTTTAAATGAAGAGTGAGATATTTATGGAAGCCGTTGGGTCGGTTCTGATAGATCTAATGAAGCTGTTGTGATGGACCAAACCAGTGAATGCAACCAAAGTTCTGCCCAACTATGTTCGACACAGTACCTTACGGCCCAGAGCTCCTCTCCTGCCCTTCTCTCCAGCAGCACCTGGGTCTCCTCCAGGACCCTGAGGAAGACATCCCTTTGGTCAGAATGCAGAATAATGTCTACATGATGAAGATTCTGATCACTCTCTGGTGTCTGCTTGGAATAACAGATATTTGGGTTCCTTTAATTGTTCCAGATGAAGCGAAGATCTTATCTAATGAGGATGGATGGAATAGATTCTCTCACCCTGGGTCCAGCGTTTCCGTCTTCTCCTCTTGGTCCCGGTGCTCCGTTTGGTCCAGGTGGTCCCTTCGAAACAGACACACCAGACACTTATGATGAAACGTTTATTCATTGAACACAGTGAATCCTAGTAAACAAGTTTACAAATAATCTCCAATAATGACCATGCTGGTCCTTCCTTAGACCATTTTGGTAGGCTCTAACCACTATAGACCAGGAACACCCAACAAGACCTGAGGTTCTGTAGATGTTCTGACCCAGTCCTCTAGACATCACAGACTGGTCTTTGTCAAAGCCCCCCAACATCAACATCATTACAAACCATGTAATATACCCCACCCACTGACAGGTGACCATGGTAACCAGGTAATATGTTAATCTGACATCACCTGTCAGTGGATATAATGTTATGTATATATCCTTCAGTTTTTTAAGGTTGCATTTCTTTAAGCTTTATGCTTAAGTTTTTTTGTACAAAATTTGCTAATATGAGTGGCGTCCTCATGGTTTGAGCCCCCAAAGGTATGAGCCCCCTGAAGGTTTCAGCCCCCCTGAAGGTTTGGGCCCCCTGAAGGTTTGAGCCCCCAAAGGTTTGAGCCCCCTGAAGGTTTTGAGCCCCCTGAAGGTTTGAGCCCCCTGACTGTTTGAGCCCCCAAGAGGGTTGCGCCCCCTGAAGGTTTGAGCCCCCTGAGGGTTTGAGCCCCCAAAGGTTTTAGACCCAAAGGTTTGAGCCCCCAAAGGTTTTAGACCCAAAGGTTTGAGCCCCCCAAAGGTTTTAGCCCCCTGAAGGTTTGAGCCCCCAAAGGTTTTAGCCCCATGAAGGTTTGAGCCCCCTGAAGGTTTGAGCCCCCAAAGGTTTTAGCCCCCTGAAGGTTTGAGCCCCCTGAAGGTTTGAGACCCCTGATTGTTTGGGCTTCTTGACTCTCATCAAATTCCAAATGCAGCCACGGAAAACATTATTGAGGGTTTTTGCAGAGTCATAAGTTTTGGCTTTGGTGAGTATATAAAGTGTGAAGTACGATGAAAAGATTGTAAAACTCACTCTAGATCCTCCGATACCAGGCTCTCCAGCAACACCATCAGACCCTGGCCTTCCAGGATTTCCCTTTAATGACATGCGAACAGCAAAATTATACCTGAGGTTCACCTGTAAGTACTGACTACTGTACGTCATCAGCGGCAGTCACTCACAGCCTGTCCGGGGGGGCCTCTCCTGCCATCAAGTCCCTGATGAAGAGATAGACACACTCTTCATCAACACAAGCCAGTGCTAGAGAAGTAAGTAGATGTGACAGGTCTGCTTACCCATCTACCGAGTTCACCCGCGGCCCCCTTCTGTCCATCCTCACCAGGCTCTCCCTGTGGTCACAGAGAATGTGTCACAGTTGAAGAACCAGACCCTTATCCCAGAGCTGTTACTAGTACAACAGTATAATCTATGAGGGAGAGCCTTACCGGGGGTCCAGCGTCACCAGGGTCTCCTTTAGGTCCAGCAGTGACGTTATCTTGTCCAGTCGTTCCCTGTCAGACAGATATCACATTTTTAAAATTCTTAGACTAATGAGATTAAAGAACATCTCAGAACCAGTTTCTCCTCTTTAGCTGCTGCTGAGGGTCCAGGGGTCCAGTCACTGAGTCTGTAGATGGTCATTTGTTTCAAAGCAGACTCCTCATAATCATCAGCTCTGGCACTGAAGATGGAAGCCTGCCTCCTCTGATAACACACATCTTTCATTGTGTGTGAGGGAGCCTCGTCGGAGGGAATCATCGTGTCACATCGAGCCTCTGTGGTCTCGGATGACGTCAATAAACCGGGAACGAAGCTGAATCCACCAAAGCGAGATGCAAATGTTTACCGGAGAACTTCAGGCAGCTTAAAGCAACATTCTCCAGATATCCTTTAAAATGAAGTTCAAATGTATATTTTAATTTTCATTAGATTAACCTAGCCTGTGCTGCTTACATTGGCATATAAAAATGATCTGACTGTGTTTACTTTCAGCTCAGAGTGAAGAGGAAAGAAAGGATTACTTCATTACTCCAGTAGAATGACAGTTACTCTGGCTAAAGTAAGTCCACTACTTTACTACGTTTGAAGGCTAACTGTTAGCTAAGTTATCAGTGGCAACTATCAGGCTAACTGGCAGGGTAGTCATTGGGATAACTGTTAGACTAACTATCAGTGCCAACTATCAGACTATCTATCAGGCTAACTGTCAGGCTAACTAATACAGGCACATACTTCAATGGGAAAAAACTTAAATGGATAAGAAATAAAACATTTTGCAAAGGACAAGTTTTTGGTCCCCAGTGTTTTTAAACCCGACGTTGGTGCGTGACCACAGGCTCATGTAAACGCAGCTTAAAGTTAGACTCCATGGAGGGACGTCGTCACCACATCACCTCTTTCGTTCTTTAAAGGTCTGCAGAACCGTACTTTGTGTAAAGTTTTAAATCAGGGGTCAAACTAATCGTCAAGATCTCTGAAATAAGTTTCAGCAAACAATTGTACTCGGTCACGTGCAAACAAAATCCTTCGTAATACTTTCCCGAAACTCTGAGTTTCAGCAGCACATAAATACATTTTGTTCACTGTAATTTAATCTGAATTAGAATGTTAATTTTATCAGTGAATCTTCACCCACTACTAAGCAGCAACCTGTTCTAATGATAACTCACTGGGTCTCCCCTGATCCCCATGTCTCCTTGGTCTCCTGCTTGACCTTTGATGCCTCTAGGACCCTGAAACCAATAATTAACATGTTTAGATCACATTCATTAGATTAAACAAAATTAGTTGAGTAAAAAACATAAGTAAAAATGAAGAGGAAGCTAAAGTTTAATCCAGATACTCACTCTCCGCCCAGGATTTCCTCTCTCTCCCGGGGGTCCTGCCACTCCACCTTTACCCTGAAAGGATCCAGCAGATCAGGAATAAACCGGTTGAGTCCCTTCTCCTTCTGTTTGAACATTCTAGTTTGAAAAAAACACGTACCTCTTCTCCGTTGATTCCATCCAAACCAATTTCTCCAAATTCACCCTGAAACATGGAAAAAGTTATTGGAAACGTTATAGTAGCTCAGAAATCTCCTTGCAGCGTTGGAAAGTTACTGTAATAGTACAGGAGGTCCTCCTACTGTTATTCTCTACGGTATGGGATAATTTACTGTAGAGTTCTAAGGTGCATCCTGGTTTTCTTGTGCGTGTTTACAGTATGTGATACTGACTGTCATTTTCACAGTACATAATTATTTACTGTGAATGGTGTAGGAGCACTCTGATGAGTGTAATATTTAACGGAATATAGTTTTTATACTGTGAAATAATACTCTGTCAGCATACAGGAAATGACCATAGATTTCACAGTTTATCTCATGCATATGTTTTTTTTTTCAGCTTTGTCTTATAATGAGAACTTTACTCACCTTTTCTCCTGAATAACCACGAGCACCCTGTGGAAAAAATAAGAAAGACAACATTGTTTCATTATTTCTGAAATAAATATAGAAAGATATTCACTGTTGGAGTTGAACTCACCTTCACACCTCTCTGTCCAGGACATCCCTGGAAACCCTGAGTACCATTCACACCAGGAGGACCTCGCTCTCCCTGTCAGCAGGTCGTTGGGTTCAATGTGGAGATAGATAAAAGTAGTAGGAAACAAAAATAAAATATATTTCTTTAGAACAAACAAACAGCAACAGATCAGAGCGAGACTAACAGGAAGTGTCTCATGGATTCATCTTCAGGTTTCTATGGAGCCAAAGATTCAGACTTACTGGTCCACCTTCATCTCCAGGATGTCCTTGGCTTCCCTGTAATCCTGGATTACCCTAAGAGACAAAACAACCAGGGAGAAGCCTCTGCTGGTAAGGGTCTTTATTTAGTCTGATGTAGTTAAATATGTCGGTTTTTGACATTAGATACCTTGGACCCTGGAAGTCCAACAGCTCCTCGGTCTCCTCTTGCTCCGATACATTTACAGGGAACTCCACAGCATTCCCTCTCTGCGATGTTGTCCTACACAACGCCAGAAAACAAGTATTTCATCACTCAAAGATCGAAGAATGAAACTGATGAACGTCTTCAGTTGGACTGAGCAGAACTCACCAGTTCCTCCATTAGCTCGTAGTCCAAGTCCATGACATTGAGTCGCAAGGGTCTGGTGTACCTGAAGCCACGACCGAACTCCAACTGTAGAGCTTCCTCAAATTTGGGCACTCGCTCCAACCCGACCAAGATGAAACTGCTCACTCCTGCAAGAGTTCCAGGACCAGATTTACTATATCTCTGTAGTTTGACAGAAGTTCACGTTTATACTGCGTCAACCGTTTACCTGAAAGCTTAAGTGCCTCAACTTCGTTTCTCAATTCAGCATATGGAGCATCAAGACCATCAGTCAGATGAAGGACCACCTTCAGGAGGAAAAAAAACAAGATTTGTTCTTGCTCTTACTTCCCATGAGTCTCTTCTTTAGTAAATCTGAACTAAGGAAGCCCAATGAAGGTAAGCATTGGGATGCACACTTGCTTCGCAAAGATAAGTTTTTGGGTTTAAATCCCTGTTTGGCCTTGAGGCCTTTCTGTGTGGAGTTTGCAGTTTCTCTCTGTGTTTGCGTGGATTCTCTCCATGTTGTCCAGCTTTCTTCCACAGTCCAGAAACGTGAATAGAGGTGAACTGGAGACTGTATATCATGCATTGTTGTTGGTTTCTTTTTTCTAACATTTTTTTTCTTTTGGGTGGGGGGGTGTTCATCACAGGATCAACTTATAGAGTCACCAGTTCCCCTGTGCTTTTCTGTTTGGACTGTGGAAGGAAACCGGAGAACCTGGAGGAAGAACATCCAAACTTCCCAGAAAAAGTCCCAAAGTTCAGAGGTTTCTGCCCAATGTTGTCATACTATGTTAGACTGATCTCCTGTAATCATCGATACTAAGAATGAATGACTGATTTGAATCAGTAGTCAGTATTTCTGTAGTTTAAACCATTTTCCGACACTAACCTTGACAACATTGTCCTGTCTGCTCTTGAACCTATTGGTGTAGGCGGTGATGGTCTTTCCAGTAAGAACAAAAGGACCACGATCGCGAAGGGCTCTGAAGGCCTCAAAGAGCTCATCAGGATTCTCCTTGAAGTCGATCTGGACTGGCTCAGAGGCAGAGTCCATGGCCAGAATACCCAGCTGCACGGAGGGAATCTGCCCAGATGAACAACTGATTGTTGTCATTTTGGAAATTCTCTGCAGGATGCTGTCCATTTTGCTCTGAAGGTTGGTTTGAGCACCGAAGATATTTTGGGCAGAGACGTCAAAGCCGACCAACACCTCGATGTTGCAACCTGTGAAACAGGTCGCTTTCATTTTAGGGATGTTTGTGAAAATGAAACAATGAAACAACAAATGTAGAACAGTATAACATACTACTTCTTACTCTTTGGAGTTTCTAGCACACCGACACACAGCTTCCCCTTTACTTCATCATCCAAAGTTTCCAGGATCTGCTCATTGAGCTCTGAAAGCCCCAGAACGGTCCTCGATCGGGCCGCAGTCGTTGGCTCACTTGCCAGATTTTCTAACTCACTCTCAATGTCACCTACTCCCACCGCAAAGATTCTCACACCCTTTTGCTTCAAACCAAGGGCTGCTGTTTTGCTTTCATCGGCCGAGTCTCCACCAGTGATAACCATCAAGATCTGAGGAGTTCCTTCTACCATCCTGCTGCCTCTCTCCTTGGTGAAGTGGACATTCTGAACATGCTGAATAGCTGCCCCCGTATTGATTTTGTTTCCACCTTTGTACTCTACTTGGCCAATGGCGTCCATGATCTGTTGTCTGGTCTTGTGCGTGTTGAGGTAGAAGACGTCAGTCACATCCGTGGCATAATGTGCCAGACCGATGCGTAGGTTGTCTCTCTCGGTGAAAAACAGATCAATTAAGTTGGTGATGAAAATCAGCACCTCATTGAAGTTGTTCTTTCCAAAGTTTATAGAGCCATCCACTAAAAACACAATATCAGCCGTCTTGGGTGCAGGCAAGCCTGATGTTGTGAGGAGGAAGATGAGGTGTTGAAGGGAACAGAGGAAGAAATAGAGATAATAAACATTAATTTAATTATTCTGATAATTACTGTACGTAATAAATATCTGTGCGTGTTTGTTGCGCAGCTTACTAGTATCGTCATAGTCAGGGATTTGTATCTCCGGCATTATTCCTCTCAGCCTGGCCATGAACCTGTCCTGGAGCGCTGGTAGGCCAGGGAATGTAGGAGCTTGAAGGACATCCTCTGGGCTAGTGGTAATTTGGCTTAGCTGCCTGGTGTTAGCGCCACCAGCTCCGACACCAATGCAATTGACCCGGGCGGTCTTCAGCTGAGGTCCATAGATGGAAACATCTTGGGAGGACCGACCACCTGTGAGAACCACAAGATGCTGGGAGGCCTCAGCCAGACGCATTCCAGCCAGAGGTATTAGCTCCTTCTGTGTAACGTACTTGATGGCGTCAGCCAGATCTGATGACCGGCCACCCATCTGCCGAAGCCTCTTGATGGCAGAAATAACCGATGGCTTGTTGTTGTATGTATTGAGGGAGAACTCGGTTCTAACTGTGTCTGCATATTGGACAACAGACACCTGAACTTGATCAGGCTGAACGTTGAGCTGCTGGACGATACTGAGAATAAAGTCCCGAATATGAGCAATGCCTGCTGGACCTGTGCTGTCAGAGCCGTCAACCAGGAAGAGAATATCCTTCTTCCCAAGATCCAGTTGGACTGTGAGATGAGAAAGGAAAGGGAGATATGCAGGAATTATCTCAGCAAAAAGACTGATGTATCTTTTTTAAATTTCTGACACTATAACAAAAAACAGAATGAAATTCCAGATGTTTGTAACAGTGGATTTATACATGTGCCATGATCCATTTCCGTTGGAGTGAATTGGGAGTGTTAATCAATACTAAAAGCTGATGATGTTATTGCTTACAGCATTTAAAGGTGCAGTCTGTAAAATTTAGAGGTACGTCTTTGAATAAATGGTATGTTATATTCATAACTATGATTTTATTATCGCTCCACAACCAGGTGTGACGCAACCCACATCCGGATGTCTGTCCTCAGAACTTGTCAATTTCCTTGGGTTGTATACTATTATATACTATAGTTTAACAAAATTAACAGGATAACTAAATACAGTTTCTACTCATCCATCCATCAGAACCCCATCAAGTTGAGGTTGTATTCAATGACATCTTATGGACCACCGAAGGCCACCGTAGAGTCTTTGATAGGCATGGGTGAGTTTAGGTGTAATATAGGTTGCAACTTGGAACTTCAACCCTAAATGCCACTAGATTTTACACACTGTAACTTTGAGAATGTGGGTTTCAATATTGGGAGTATTTCTTACCGAGGTCCACAATGGGAGGAAGATAATTGATGATGTCAGCGGTGGATATTGTTTTGACAGAGTCAATGAGCTGCGACTCCACACTGGGGAGCTGCTGGAAACTGCCCACTGTATATACCAGTTCAGGCTTGAGGGAAATCTGTCTCAGTTCATCCGGGTCTGCATTCCTTGAACCAATGGCGAGAGGTGCAACTTGGTTCCTCTTTAGTTGGTCAGCTGCAGTGGTTACATCATCTGTAGACTTTCCACCTGTAACTAGAATGAGGAACTGAGGCACACCATCCTCAATACGGCTTCCTGCAGACCTTTGATATATCTTTTTGGAAACCCACTCCAGAGCACGACCTGTGTTCAGGAGGTTCCCGCCTTTGCTTCGGAGTTTGGAAACAGCCTGGCGTACTTCATCTTTGGTGGAGTATTCGTTCAGGAGGAATTCTATCTTTGGGTCATCACTGTACTGTACCACTGAAATTCTGACCCTGTCCAGTCCTACATCCAACTTCTCCACCACTCTTCTTATCATCTCACGGATGGCAGGGAACTCGCTGCGCACCGCCGTGGTGCCATCAATTAGAAATACGACATCCCTCTTTTCTCCTCCAGCGGGTGCTGGTGTGATCACTGCTCGGAAAACAAAACACGTAATCACGAAAGGGTCCCAAACTACAGCATTAGTAATAGATAGACAAGACACATGGTGTGGTTTAGGGGGTTACCTAACCTTAAGTGGGACATTCTGTTATCACACTCACAAAAAAAAAAATCCAATGCGGAATTTCAAATGTTATTTTTAAGAGAAAATTTGAATCAAATTACCTTCATAAGTTGGGAATACTGGTTGCATCGTGGCAATCTCCTCATCTGACAACTCGGTTAGAGTGGTGATTAAGTTTTCTTGGACTGTGTACAGGCCAGGGAGGTCATCTACGGGGAAGGCAAATTTAGGCACGTATGAAACCACCTGCAGTTCTGCAGGGTTAACTTCCCTGGTTCCAATGCTGAAGGGAAGAACTTTGGATTGTTTGATGGAGGAGGCTGGTTGGCTGATGTCATCTGTTGAAGACCCACTGGAGACAACAATTACAAACTGTGGTACACCCTCTTGCTTTCTGCAACCTCGAGCTGATGTCAGAACATCGTCACTGATGAACTGCAACGCCTGTCCCAGGTTGCGTTGTCTTCCTCCCCGATGCCTAATTTTTCTGACGGCATTCAGAAGATCATCTTTGGTGGTGTGCGTGTTCAGATACATGTCGGCCTGAGGAATGTCCCCATACTGGACCACTCCAATCCGGACTTTATCTTCGCCCACGTCGAGACCATCCACAATCCTGCGGATAAACTCTTGGATGATGGGAAATTCACGTCCAACACCGTCAGATCCATCAACGAGGAAAACAACATCCTTCCGAGGCCGCTGTGACTCCGCTGAAAGACGAGGATTGGGAGGGAGAGGGAGGAAAGGTAGTATTACTTCCACATCTTACAAAATTGTCCAAAAATAGAACAAATTTTCAAAGGAAGAATAGGAGAATAATCATTAGTGGCATATGAGGACCTTTTAACAAAAAGTTGGAATCCTCCTTCATTTAATAGTATGGAGGAAAGCTTAGCTGTCAGATATTCTTGATCTGAGGTCTGAAGGCAGAATTAAATTTGTATTGAAATGAAAAAAGATGGTTTGCAAATCCTACCTACACCTCACAATGTTAGTTTTCATTACCGTAAGTTAGGAACACACCCACTGACAGCTTGTATACAGATGAATCAGCAATCTTTGGTAAGATGTTTTGATTAAGATATTTCTAAATTACCATGACAGAAGATAACATTTTTTGATAGGAGATAAAGATTATTACTGCAGGATCGTCCAAAGAACTCCTAGAACATAAAAACAGGCATCCTGACGATGCAACTCATAACAGAAAGGGAATAATTTTACTCTTCACACAAACATCCTAGAAGATAAGTCAAAACGAAAGTAGCAAACATTTTGGATTTAAATAAAACTTTGATTAAAAAGCCCCAATATGAATTGAACAAGAAAGCAGATTAAAAATTGTGTGCAAAGGGAAGTCGTTAGCAAGAATGTTTGTTGATTGTCTGTCCACGTATGAATTTATTTCACTGAGACTCATGAGGAATCAATATCATCCAGAGACTCAAGAATGGAATTTCTGTTTTAACAGTGTAGATAATGTTCAGTAGAATATGCATTAGCGTTTCCTTACCCAAAGAAAACAGCTTTAGTCTTTAAAGAATTGAAAAGTAAGTAAAACTTTCTTAGCTTGCTGTCATCTTGACCCGAATCCGGATAAAAAGATATCAATGAGATAAGCTGAAAATAATGCAAGGAGAAACTGGAGGTAATAATCGACTGGTATGTATAGATAGACGAGGCTAAATTTTGACAGTCTTGTTATTTTAGGCTTGGGAAACTAATACTGTAAAAGATCAAACATCAGTATTTACATAATCTAAACGAGTATTGTCTCTAAACGTTGTTAACTGTGTGCTTAAAAAGTTGAATTGAAATGATGCCATAGTTTCTACAGAGTTCCCGAAAAAATCAATATAATTCAGGTGAGGTGACAAATAAACCTCTCATGGATTTGAGGCAACTGCTGTTAGCACATTGTTAAAAACCACATTACCGCCAAAATAAGAGCACAGAACTTTGTGCTTCTTTATGTGATCAAATCTCACTGTAAGAAAAATGATGAATTATGGTGGAAGTTTAAAATCCCAGCAAAAAAAGAACCCTTAATTTTATCCAGTTTCTGTGGTAAAGAAAATGTCAGGTACCCAAATAATTAACATACCAGCTACAGTCGGTGATTCAGGTGTGAAGTCAGTAACCACAACCTCCACAGAGGACTGAAGTTGCTGTTGAACACCCGGAAGGTCAATGAATTCAGATACAGATAGAGCTGAACTGGGATCATGGGATATCCTCTGTAATTCTCCACTATCAGCGTTTTGGTTTCCAATTGCAAAGATCAAGACACCCATCTGTTTAAGAGCGGCTGCTGGTACATCGACGCTGTCAAAGGACTTTCCGCCACTTATCAATATTAAGAGCTGTGGAACTCCTTCCAGGCGTCTGCTTCCAGCAGATGCTGTGAAGACATTATCCCTCAAGTGCTGGAGAGCTTCACCAGTCTTCAGAGTTCTTCCACCTTTGTGTGTCAAACCTCTGACGGTGCCGATGATTTGGCCTTTGGTTTTGTACGTGTTCAGATAGAAATGGACAACTGTATCTCTGCTGAACTGAACCACTGAGACACGGTCTCTGTTGTCATCCACACTGAGTGTCTCCACTACTCTTTGGACAAAGTCTTTCATGGCTGGGAATCCACTTGTAGTAGCATCAGATCCATCCAACAAGAACACAACATCCTTTCCAGGTGTCTGTGTCTCCACTAGGGAACATAATATAAGAGACATAGTCAACTCCTTGAGTCAAGTACTTGAGTCCGGCATGTCGCCTAATAAAAGTAGGCGAGAATAACTAACCTCAATGTTTGGGGGTTACACTACTAATGCTGGCACGCCAGTTGGTCAAAGTGACACTGGCTGAACTCATTTGGAAAATGAGACTTTAAGGCACTCTCTCATGCATACGACCAAGGCCTTATGATGTATGGACGGTCATTTTCTTACCTGTTACTGTTGTCGGCATGGTTGTGGCCCTCACTAGCACTGTGCTCATTACAGTGGAGAGCTGTTCTTGGACACTGGGGAGGTCAGTCAACTCAGACACTGATAGAGCATAACTGGGGTCAGAGGATATCTTCCGCAGCTCATTTCTGTCAGAGCTCTTTGTTCCAATGCTAATCACCGAGATGCCCTGCTGTTTGAGAGCAGAGGCCGGTGTATCAACGTTATCAGAAGACCTTCCTCCATTGAGCAGAATCAACATCTGACGAACACCGTTCAGGCGTCTACTGCCGGAGGAGGTTGTAAAGACATTGTCCCTGACATATTGGAGGGCTGACCCGGTGTTAAGGGCTCTGCCTCCTCTGTGTGTCAGCCTTCTGACTGCCTCCAAAATATCCTGTCTCGTGGTATATGTGTTCAGATAGAAATGGACCTCTGCATCTCTGCTGTATTGTACCACAGAGACACGGTCATTGTTTGATCCCACATTGAGTTTCTGCACAAGTCTCTCAACAAAAGCACGCATGGCAGGGAAGCCATTCCTGGTACTATCCGAATCATCCAATAGGAATACAATATCCTTTTTGGCGGTGTCAACTGAGAAAAGAGGAAGACAAGGAATAAGAAGCTATGCAAGAACCAGGCGGGTGGACAAATCATGAGGTTGTGATTGATTTCTTTGTAGGCATCTTGCCCTGCTTACTTTTTATCTATAGACTAGCAAAGCAGACCACCACCCCTAATTTAATTCATCCCGAGAGCTTAACAAGTTTGACTATCAATATATTTAATTCAGTTGAAGTGAAATAAGACGGGTAACCTCTGAGGTCGGCAAGAGGCAGTGATTGTTAACATACCAGCTACGGTCGGTGATTCAGGCGTGAAGTCAGTAACCACAGCCTCCACAGAGGACTGAAGTTGCTGTTGGACACCGGGAAGGTCAATGAATTCAGATACAGATAGAGCCGAACTGGGATCATTGGATATCCTCTGTAATTCTCCACTATCAGCGTTTTGGTTTCCAATTGCAAAGATCAAGACACCCATCTGTTTAAGAGCGGCTGCTGGTACATCGACGCTGTCAAAGGACTTTCCGCCACTTATCAATATTAGGAGCTGTGGAACTCCTTCCATTCGTCTGCTTCCAGCAGATGCTGTGAAGACATTATCCCTCAAGTGCTGGAGAGCTTCTCCAGTCTTCAGAGTTCTTCCACCTTTGTGTGTCAAACCTCTGACAGTGCCAATGATTTGGCCTTTGGTTTTGTACGTGTTCAGATAGAAATGGACAACTGTATCTCTGCTGTACTGAACCACTGAGACACGGTCTCTGTTGTCATCCACACTGAGTGTCTCCACTACTCTTTGGACAAAGTCTTTCATGGCTGGGAATCCACTTGTAGTAGCATCAGATCCATCCACCAAGAACACAACATCTTTTCCAGGTGTCTGTGTCTCCACTAGGGAACATAAAATAAGAGACATAGTTATGTACTTGAGTCAAGTACTTGAGTCCGGCATGTCACCTAATTAAAGTAGGCGAGAATAGCTAGCCTCAATGTTTGGGGGTTACACTACTAATGCTGGCACGCCAGTTGGTCAAAGTGACACTGGCTGAACTCATTTGGAAAATGAGACTTTAAGGCACTCCCTTATGCATACGACCAAGGCCTTATGATGTACGGACGGTCATTTTCTTACCTGTTACTGTTGTCGGCATGGTTGTGGCCCTCACTAGCACTGTGCTCATTACAGTGGAGAGCTGTTTTTGGACACTGGGGAGGTCAGTCAACTCAGACACTGATAGAGCATAACTAGGGTCAGAGGATATCTTCCGCAGCTCATTTCTGTCAGAGCTCTTTGTTCCAATGCTAATCACCGAGATGCCCTGCTGTTTGAGAGCAGAGGCCGGTGTATCAACGTTATCAGAAGACCTTCCTCCATTGAGCAGAATCAACATCTGACGAACACCATTCAGGCGTCTACTCCCGGAGGAGGTTGTAAAGACATTGTCCCTGACATATTGGAGGGCTGACCCGGTGTTAAGGGCTCTGCCTCCTCTGTGTGTCAGCCTTCTGACCGCCTCCACAATATCCTGTCTTGTGGTGTATGTGTTCAGATAGAAATGGACCTCTGCATCTCTGCTGTATTGTACCACAGAGACACGGTCATTGTTTGATCCCACATTGAGTTTCTGCACAAGTCTCTCAACAAAAGCACGCATGGCAGGGAAGCCATTCCTGGTACTATCCGAATCATCCAATAGGAATACAATATCCTTTTTGGCGGTGTCAACTGAGAAAATAGGAAGACAAGGAATAAGAAGCTATGCAGGAACAAGGCGGGTGGACAAATCATGAGGTTGTGATTGATTTCTTTGTAGGCATCTTGCCCTGCTTACTTTTTATCTATAGACTAGCAAAGCAGACCACCACCTCTAATTTAATTCATCCCGAGAGCTTAACAAGTTTGACTATCAATATATTTAATTCAGTTGAAGTGAAATAAGACAGGTAGCCTCTGAGGTCGGCAAGAGGCTGTGATTGTTAACATACCAGCTACGGTCGGTGATTCAGGCATGAAGTCAGTAACCACAGCCTCCACAGAGGACTGAAGTTGCTGTTGGACACCGGGAAGGTCAATGAATTCAGATACAGATAGAGCCGAACTGGGATCATTGGATATCCTCTGTAATTCTCCACTATCAGCGTTTTGGTTTCCAATTGCAAAGATCAAGACACCCATCTGTTTAAGAGCGGCTGCTGGTACATCAACGCTGTCAAAGGACTTTCCGCCACTTATCAATATTAGGAGCTGTGGAACTCCTTCCATTCGTCTGCTTCCAGCAGATGCTGTGAAGACATTATCCCTCAAGTGCTGGAGAGCTTCTCCAGTCTTCAGAGTTCTTCCACCTTTGTGTGTCAAACCTCTGACGGTGCCAATGATTTGGCCTTTGGTTTTGTACGTGTTCAGATAGAAATGGACAACTGTATCTCTGCTGTACTGAACCACTGAGACACGGTCTCTGTTGTCATCCACACTGAGTGTCTCCACTACTCTTTGGACAAAGTCTTTCATGGCTGGGAATCCACTTGTAGTAGCATCAGATCCATCCAACAAGAACACAACATCTTTTCCAGGTGTCTGTGTCTCCACTAGGGAACATAAAATAAGAGACATAGTTATGTACTTGAGTCAAGTACTTGAGTCCGGCATGTCGCCTAATAAAAGTAGGCGAGAATAGCTAACCTCAATGTTTGGGGGTTACACTACTAATGCTGGCACGCCAGTTGGTCAAAGTGACACTGGCTGAACTCATTTGGAAAATGAGACTTTAAGGCAGTCCCTTATGCATACGACCAAGGCCTTATGATGTACGGACGGTCATTTTCTTACCTGTTACTGTTGTCGGCATGGTTGTGGCCCTCACTAGCACTGTGCTCATTACAGTGGAGAGCTGTTTTTGGACACTGGGGAGGTCAGTCAACTCAGACACTGATAGAGCATAACTAGGGTCAGAGGATATCTTCCGCAGCTCATTTCTGTCAGAGCTCTTTGTTCCAATGCTAATCACCGAGATGCCCTGCTGTTTGAGAGCAGAGGCCGGTGTATCAACGTTATCAGAAGACCTTCCTCCATTGAGCAGAATCAACATCTGACGAACACCATTCAGGCGTCTACTCCCGGAGGAGGTTGTAAAGACATTGTCCCTGACATATTGGAGGGCTGACCCGGTGTTAAGGGCTCTGCCTCCTCTGTGTGTCAGCCTTCTGACCGCCTCCACAATATCCTGTCTTGTGGTGTATGTGTTCAGATAGAAATGGACCTCTGCATCTCTGCTGTATTGTACCACAGAGACACGGTCATTGTTTGATCCCACATTGAGTTTCTCCACAACTCTCTCAACAAAAGCACGCATGGCAGGGAAGCCATTCCTGGTACTATCCGAATCATCCAATAGGAATACAATATCCTTTTTGGCGGTGTCAACTGAGAAAATAGGAAGACAAGGAATAAGAAGCTATGCAGGAACAAGGCGGGTGGACAAATCATGAGGTTGTGATTGATTTCTTTGTAGGCATCTTGCCCTGCTTACTTTTTATCTATAGACTAGCAAAGCAGACCACCACCTCTAATTTAATTCATCCCGAGAGCTTAACAAGTTTGACTATCAATATATTTAATTCAGTTGAAGTGAAATAAGACAGGTAGCCTCTGAGGTCGGCAAGAGGCTGTGATTGTTAACATACCAGCTACGGTCGGTGATTCAGGCATGAAGTCAGTAACCACAGCCTCCACAGAGGACTGAAGTTGCTGTTGGACACCGGGAAGGTCAATGAATTCAGATACAGATAGAGCTGAACTGGGATCATTGGATATCCTCTGTAATTCTCCACTATCAGCGTTTTGGTTTCCAATTGCAAAGATCAAGACACCCATCTGTTTAAGAGCGGCTGCTGGTACATCAACGCTGTCAAAGGACTTTCCGCCACTTATCAATATTAGGAGCTGTGGAACTCCTTCCATTCGTCTGCTTCCAGCAGATGCTGTGAAGACATTATCCCTCAAGTGCTGGAGAGCTTCTCCAGTCTTCAGAGTTCTTCCACCTTTGTGTGTCAAACCTCTGACGGTGCCAATGATTTGGCCTTTGGTTTTGTACGTGTTCAGATAGAAATGGACAACTGTATCTCTGCTGAACTGAACCACTGAGACACGGTCTCTGTTGTCATCCACACTGAGTGTCTCCACTACTCTTTGGACAAAGTCTTTCATGGCTGGGAATCCACTTGTAGTAGCATCAGATCCATCCAACAAGAACACAACATCTTTTCCAGGTGTCTGTGTCTCCACTAGGGAACATAAAATAAGAGACATAGTTATGTACTTGAGTCAAGTACTTGAGTCCGGCATGTCACCTAATTAAAGTAGGCGAGAATAGCTAGCCTCAATGTTTGGGGGTTACACTACTAATGCTGGCACGCCAGTTGGTCAAAGTGACACTGGCTGAACTCATTTGGAAAATGAGACTTTAAGGCACTCCCTTATGCATACGACCAAGGCCTTATGATGTACGGACGGTCATTTTCTTACCTGTTACTGTTGTCGGCATGGTTGTGGCCCTCACTAGCACTGTGCTCATTACAGTGGAGAGCTGTTTTTGGACACTGGGGAGGTCAGTCAACTCAGACACTGATAGAGCATAACTAGGGTCAGAGGATATCTTCCGCAGCTCATTTCTGTCAGAGCTCTTTGTTCCAATGCTAATCACCGAGATGCCCTGCTGTTTGAGAGCAGAGGCCGGTGTATCAACGTTATCAGAAGACCTTCCTCCATTGAGCAGAATCAACATCTGACGAACACCATTCAGGCGTCTACTCCCGGAGGAGGTTGTAAAGACATTGTCCCTGACATATTGGAGGGCTGACCCGGTGTTAAGGGCTCTGCCTCCTCTGTGTGTCAGCCTTCTGACCGCCTCCACAATATCCTGTCTTGTGGTGTATGTGTTCAGATAGAAATGGACCTCTGCATCTCTGCTGTATTGTACCACAGAGACACGGTCATTGTTTGATCCCACATTGAGTTTCTGCACAAGTCTCTCAACAAAAGCACGCATGGCAGGGAAGCCATTCCTGGTACTATCCGAATCATCCAATAGGAATACAATATCCTTTTTGGCGGTGTCAACTGAGAAAATAGGAAGACAAGGAATAAGAAGCTATGCAGGAACAAGGCGGGTGGACAAATCATGAGGTTGTGATTGATTTCTTTGTAGGCATCTTGCCCTGCTTACTTTTTATCTATAGACTAGCAAAGCAGACCACCACCTCTAATTTAATTCATCCCGAGAGCTTAACAAGTTTGACTATCAATATATTTAATTCAGTTGAAGTGAAATAAGACAGGTAGCCTCTGAGGTCGGCAAGAGGCTGTGATTGTTAACATACCAGCTACGGTCGGTGATTCAGGCATGAAGTCAGTAACCACAGCCTCCACAGAGGACTGAAGTTGCTGTTGGACACCGGGAAGGTCAATGAATTCAGATACAGATAGAGCCGAACTGGGATCATTGGATATCCTCTGTAATTCTCCACTATCAGCGTTTTGGTTTCCAATTGCAAAGATCAAGACACCCATCTGTTTAAGAGCGGCTGCTGGTACATCAACGCTGTCAAAGGACTTTCCGCCACTTATCAATATTAGGAGCTGTGGAACTCCTTCCATTCGTCTGCTTCCAGCAGATGCTGTGAAGACATTATCCCTCAAGTGCTGGAGAGCTTCTCCAGTCTTCAGAGTTCTTCCACCTTTGTGTGTCAAACCTCTGACGGTGCCAATGATTTGGCCTTTGGTTTTGTACGTGTTCAGATAGAAATGGACAACTGTATCTCTGCTGTACTGAACCACTGAGACACGGTCTCTGTTGTCATCCACACTGAGTGTCTCCACTACTCTTTGGACAAAGTCTTTCATGGCTGGGAATCCACTTGTAGTAGCATCAGATCCATCCAACAAGAACACAACATCTTTTCCAGGTGTCTGTGTCTCCACTAGGGAACATAAAATAAGAGACATAGTTATGTACTTGAGTCAAGTACTTGAGTCCGGCATGTCGCCTAATAAAAGTAGGCGAGAATAGCTAACCTCAATGTTTGGGGGTTACACTACTAATGCTGGCACGCCAGTTGGTCAAAGTGACACTGGCTGAACTCATTTGGAAAATGAGACTTTAAGGCAGTCCCTTATGCATACGACCAAGGCCTTATGATGTACGGACGGTCATTTTCTTACCTGTTACTGTTGTCGGCATGGTTGTGGCCCTCACTAGCACTGTGCTCATTACAGTGGAGAGCTGTTTTTGGACACTGGGGAGGTCAGTCAACTCAGACACTGATAGAGCATAACTAGGGTCAGAGGATATCTTCCGCAGCTCATTTCTGTCAGAGCTCTTTGTTCCAATGCTAATCACCGAGATGCCCTGCTGTTTGAGAGCAGAGGCCGGTGTATCAACGTTATCAGAAGACCTTCCTCCATTGAGCAGAATCAACATCTGACGAACACCATTCAGGCGTCTACTCCCGGAGGAGGTTGTAAAGACATTGTCCCTGACATATTGGAGGGCTGACCCGGTGTTAAGGGCTCTGCCTCCTCTGTGTGTCAGCCTTCTGACCGCCTCCACAATATCCTGTCTTGTGGTGTATGTGTTCAGATAGAAATGGACCTCTGCATCTCTGCTGTATTGTACCACAGAGACACGGTCATTGTTTGATCCCACATTGAGTTTCTCCACAACTCTCTCAACAAAAGCACGCATGGCAGGGAAGCCATTCCTGGTACTATCCGAATCATCCAATAGGAATACAATATCCTTTTTGGCGGTGTCAACTGAGAAAATAGGAAGACAAGGAATAAGAAGCTATGCAGGAACAAGGCGGGTGGACAAATCATGAGGTTGTGATTGATTTCTTTGTAGGCATCTTGCCCTGCTTACTTTTTATCTATAGACTAGCAAAGCAGACCACCACCTCTAATTTAATTCATCCCGAGAGCTTAACAAGTTTGACTATCAATATATTTAATTCAGTTGAAGTGAAATAAGACAGGTAGCCTCTGAGGTCGGCAAGAGGCTGTGATTGTTAACATACCAGCTACGGTCGGTGATTCAGGCATGAAGTCAGTAACCACAGCCTCCACAGAGGACTGAAGTTGCTGTTGGACACCGGGAAGGTCAATGAATTCAGATACAGATAGAGCCGAACTGGGATCATTGGATATCCTCTGTAATTCTCCACTATCAGCGTTTTGGTTTCCAATTGCAAAGATCAAGACACCCATCTGTTTAAGAGCGGCTGCTGGTACATCAACGCTGTCAAAGGACTTTCCGCCACTTATCAATATTAGGAGCTGTGGAACTCCTTCCATTCGTCTGCTTCCAGCAGATGCTGTGAAGACATTATCCCTCAAGTGCTGGAGAGCTTCTCCAGTCTTCAGAGTTCTTCCACCTTTGTGTGTCAAACCTCTGACGGTGCCAATGATTTGGCCTTTGGTTTTGTACGTGTTCAGATAGAAATGGACAACTGTATCTCTGCTGAACTGAACCACTGAGACACGGTCTCTGTTGTCATCCACACTGAGTGTCTCCACTACTCTTTGGACAAAGTCTTTCATGGCTGGGAATCCACTTGTAGTAGCATCAGATCCATCCAACAAGAACACAACATCTTTTCCAGGTGTCTGTGTCTCCACTAGGGAACATAAAATAAGAGACATAGTTATGTACTTGAGTCAAGTACTTGAGTCCGGCATGTCGCCTAATAAAAGTAGGCGAGAATAGCTAACCTCAATGTTTGGGGGTTACACTACTAATGCTGGCACGCCAGTTGGTCAAAGTGACACTGGCTGAACTCATTTGGAAAATGAGACTTTAAGGCACTCCCTTATGCATACGACCAAGGCCTTATGATGTACGGACGGTCATTTTCTTACCTGTTACTGTTGTCGGCATGGTTGTGGCCCTCACTAGCACTGTGCTCATTACAGTGGAGAGCTGTTTTTGGACACTGGGGAGGTCAGTCAACTCAGACACTGATAGAGCATAACTAGGGTCAGAGGATATCTTCCGCAGCTCATTTCTGTCAGAGCTCTTTGTTCCAATGCTAATCACCGAGATGCCCTGCTGTTTGAGAGCAGAGGCCGGTGTATCAACGTTATCAGAAGACCTTCCTCCATTGAGCAGAATCAACATCTGACGAACACCTTTCAGGCGTCTACTCCCGGAGGAGGTTGTAAAGACATTGTCCCTGACATATTGGAGGGCTGACCCGGTGTTAAGGGCTCTGCCTCCTCTGTGTGTCAGCCTTCTGACCGCCTCCACAATATCCTGTCTTGTGGTGTATGTGTTCAGATAGAAATGGACCTCTGCATCTCTGCTGTATTGTACCACAGAGACACGGTCATTGTTTGATCCCACATTGAGTTTCTGCACAACTCTCTCAACAAAAGCACGCATGGCAGGGAAAGCATTCCTGGTACTATCCGAATCGTCCAGTAGGAATACAATATCCTTTTTGGCGGTGTCAACTGAGAAAAGAGGAAGACAAGGAATAAGAAGCTATGCAGGAACAAGGCGGGTGGACAAATCATGAGGTTGTGATTGATTTCTTTGTAAGCATATGGCCCTGTTTAATTTTTATCAATAGACTAGCAAAGCAAACCACCACCTCTAATTTAATTCATCCCGAGAGCTTAACAAGTTTGACTATCAATATATTTAATTCAGTTGAAGTGAAATAAGACAGGTAACCTCTGAGGTCGGCAAGAGGCAGTGATTGTTAACATACCAGCTACGGTCGGTGATTCAGGCGTGAAGTCAGTAACCACAGCCTCCACAGAGGACTGAAGTTGCTGTTGAACACCAGGAAGGTCAATGAATTCAGATATAGATAGAGCTGAACTGGGATCATGGGATATCTTCTGCAATTCTCCACTATCAGCGTTTTTGTTTCCAATTGCAAGGATCAAGACACCCATCTGTTTAAGAGCGGCTGCTGGTACATCGACGCTGTCAAAGGACTTTCCGCCACTTATCAATATTAGGAGCTGTGGAACTCCTTCCATGCGTCTGCTTCCAGCAGATGCTGTGAAGACATTATCCCTCAAGTGCTGGAGAGCTTCTCCAGTCTTGAGAGGTCTTCCGCCTTTGTGTGTCAAACCTCTGACGGTGCCAATGATTTGGGCTTTGGTTTTGTACGTGTTCAGATAGAAATGGACAACTGTATCTCTGCTGAACTGAACCACTGAGACACGGTCTCTGCTGTCATCCACACTGAGTGTCTCCACTACTCTTTGGACAAAGTCTTTCATGGCTGGGAATCCACTTGTAGTAGCATCAGATCCATCCAACAAGAACACAACATCTTTTCCAGGAGTCTGTGTCTCCACTAGGGAACATAATATAAGAGACATAGTTATGTACTTGAGTCAAGTACTTGAGTCCGGCATGTCGCCTAATAAAAGTAGGCGAGAATAGCTAACCTCAATGTTTGGGGGTTACACTACTAATGCTGGCACGCCAGTTGGTCAAAGTGACAGTGGCTGAACTCATTTGGAAAATCAGACTTTAAGGCACTCCCTTATGCATACGACCAAGGCCTTATGATGTACGGACGGTCATTTTCTTACCTGTTACTGTTGTCGGCATGGTTGTGGCCCTCACTAGCACTGTGCTCATTACAGTGGAGAGCTGTTCTTGGACACTGGGGAGGTCAGTCAACTCAGACACTGATAGAGCATAACTGGGGTCAGAGGATATCTTCCGCAGCTCATTTCTGTCAGAGCTCTTTGTTCCAATGCTAATCACCGAGATGCCCTGCTGTTTGAGAGCAGAGGCCGGTGTATCAACGATATCAGAAGACCTTCCTCCATTGAGCAGAATCAACATCTGACGAACACCTTTCAGGCGTCTACTCCCGGAGGAGGTTGTAAATACATTGTCCCTGACATATTGGAGGGCTGACCCGGTGTTAAGGGCTCTGCCTCCTCTGTGTGTCAGCCTTCTGACCGCCTCCACAACATCCTGTCTTGTGGTGTATGTGTTCAGATAGAATTGGACCTCTGCATCTCTGCTGTATTGTACCACAGAGACACGGTCATTGTTTGATCCCACATTGAGTTTCTGCACAACTCTCTCAACAAAAGCACGCATGGCAGGGAAAGCATTCCTGGTACTATCCGAATCGTCCAGTAGGAATACAATATCCTTTTTGGTGGTGTCAACTGAGAAAAGAGGAAGACAAGGAATAAGAAGCTATGCAAGAACCAGGCGGGTGGACAAATCATGGGGTTATAATTGATTTCTTTGTAGGCATCTTGCCCTGCTTACTTTTTATCTATAGACTAGCAAAGCAGACCACCACCTCTAATTTAATTCATCCCGAGAGCTTAACAAGTTTGACTATTAATATATTTAATTCAGTTGAAGTGAAATAAGACAGGTAGCCTCTGAGGTCGGCAAGAGGCAGTGATTGTTAACATACCAGCTACGGTCGGTGATTCAGGCGTGAAGTCAGTAACCACAGCCTCCACAGAGGACTGAAGTTGCTGTTGAACACCGGGAAGGTCAATGAATTCAGATACAGATAGAGCTGAACTGGGATCATGGGATATCTTCTGCAATTCTCCACTATCAGCGTTTTGGTTTCCAATTGCAAGGATCAAGACACCCATCTGTTTAAGAGCGGCTGCTGGTACATCGACGCTGTCAAAGGACTTTCCGCCACTTATCAATATTAGGAGCTGTGGAACTCCTTCCATGCGTCTGCTTCCAGCAGATGCTGTGAAGACATTATCCCTCAAGTGCTGGAGAGCTTCTCCAGTCTTAAGAGGTCTTCCGCCTTTGTGTGTCAAACCTCTGACGGTGTCAATGATTTGGGCTTTGGTTTTGTACGTGTTCAGATAGAAATGGACAACTGTATCTCTGCTGTACTGAACCACTGAGACACGGTCTCTGTTGTCATCCACACTGAGTGTCTCCAGTACTCTTTGGACAAAGTCTTTCATGGCTGGGAATCCACTTGTAGTAGCATCAGATCCATCCAACAAGAACACAACATCTTTTCCAGGTGTCTGTGTCTCCACTAGGGAACATAAAATAAGAGACATAGTTATGTACTTGAGTCAAGTACTTGAGTCCGGCATGTCGCCTAATAAAAGTAGGCGAGAATAGCTAACCTCAATGTTTGGGGGTTACACTACTAATGCTGGCACGCCAGTTGGTCAAAGTGACACTGGCTGAACTCATTTGGAAAATGAGACTTTAAGGCAGTCCCTTATGCATACGACCAAGGCCTTATGATGTACGGACGGTCATTTTCTTACCTGTTACTGTTGTCGGCATGGTTGTGGCCCTCACTAGCACTGTGCTCATTACAGTGGAGAGCTGTTCTTGGACACTGGGGAGGTCAGTCAACTCAGACACTGATAGAGCATAACTGGGGTCAGAGGATATCTTCCGCTGCTCATTTCTGTCAGAGCTCTTTGTTCCAATGCTAATCACCGAGATGCCTTGCTGTTTGAGAGCAGAGGCCGGTGTATCAACGATATCAGAAGACCTTCCTCCATTGAGCAGAATCAACATCTGACGAACACCTTTCAGGCGTCTACTCCCGGAGGAGGTTGTAAAGACATTGTCCCTGACATATTGGAGGGCTGACCCGGTGTTAAGGGCTCTGCCTCCTCTGTGTGTCAGCCTTCTGACCGCCTCCACAATATCCTGTCTTGTGGTGTATGTGTTCAGATAGAAATGGACCTCTGCATCTCTGCTGTATTGTACCACAGAGACACGGTCATTGTTTGATCCCACATTGAGTTTCTGCACAACTCTCTCAACAAAAGCACGCATGGCAGGGAAAGCATTCCTGGTACTATCCGAATCGTCCAGTAGGAATACAATATCCTTTTTGGGGGTGTCAACTGAGAAAAGAGGAAGACAAGGAATAAGAAGCTATGCAGGAACAAGGCGGGTGGACAAATCATGAGGTTGTGATTGATTTCTTTGTATGCATCTTGCCCTGCTTACTTTTTATCTATAGACTAGCAAAGCAGACCACCACCTCTAATTTAATTCATCCCGAGAGCTTAACAAGTTTGACTATTAATATATTTAATTCAGTTGAAGTGAAATAAGACAGGTAACCTCTGAGGTCGGCAAGAGGCAGTGATTGTTAACATACCAGCTACGGTCGGTGATTCAGGCGTGAAGTCAGTAACCACAGCCTCCACAGAGGACTGAAGTTGCTGTTGAACACCGGGAAGGTCAATGAATTCAGATACAGATAGAGCTGAACTGGGATCATGGGATATCTTCTGCAATTCTCCACTATCAGCGTTTTGGTTTCCAATTGCAAGGATCAAGACACCCATCTGTTTAAGAGCGGCTGCTGGTACATCGACGCTGTCAAAGGACTTTCCGCCACTTATCAATATTAGGAGCTGTGGAACTCCTTCCATGCGTCTGCTTCCAGCAGATGCTGTGAAGACATTATCCCTCAAGTGCTGGAGAGCTTCTCCAGTCTTGAGAGGTCTTCCGCCTTTGTGTGTCAAACCTCTGACGGTGCCAATGATTTGGGCTTTGGTTTTGTACGTGTTCAGATAGAAATGGACAACTGTATCTCTGCTGAACTGAACCACTGAGACACGGTCTCTGTTGTCATCCACACTGAGTGTCTCCACTACTCTTTGGACAAAGTCTTTCATGGCTGGGAATCCACTTGTAGTAGCATCAGATCCATCCAACAAGAACACAACATCTTTTCCAGGTGTCTGTGTCTCCACTAGGGAACATAAAATAAGAGACATAGTTATGTACTTGAGTCAAGTACTTGAGTCCGGCATGTCGCCTAATAAAAGTAGGCGAGAATAGCTAACCTCAATGTTTGGGGGTTACACTACTAATGCTGGCACGCCAGTTGGTCAAAGTGACAGTGGCTGAACTCATTTGGAAAATCAGACTTTAAGGCACTCCCTTATGCATACGACCAAGGCCTTATGATGTACGGACGGTCATTTTCTTACCTGTTACTGTTGTCGGCATGGTTGTGGCCCTCACTAGCACTGTGCTCATTACAGTGGAGAGCTGTTCTTGGACACTGGGGAGGTCAGTCAACTCAGACACTGATAGAGCATAACTGGGGTCAGAGGATATCTTCCGCAGCTCATTTCTGTCAGAGCTCTTTGTTCCAATGCTAATCACCGAGATGCCCTGCTGTTTGAGAGCAGAGGCCGGTGTATCAACGATATCAGAAGACCTTCCTCCATTGAGCAGAATCAACATCTGACGAACACCTTTCAGGCGTCTACTCCCGGAGGAGGTTGTAAAGACATTGTCCCTGACATATTGGAGGGCTGACCCGGTGTTAAGGGCTCTGCCTCCTCTGTGTGTCAGCCTTCTGACCGCCTCCACAATATCCTGTCTTGTGGTATATGTGTTCAGATAGAAATGGACCTCTGCATCTCTGCTGTATTGTACCACAGAGACACGGTCATTGTTTGATCCCACATTGAGTTTCTGCACAACTCTCTCAACAAAAGCAAGCATGGCAGGGAAGCCATTCCTGGTACTATCCGAATCATCCAGTAGGAATACAATATCCTTTTTGGTGGTGTCAACTGAGAAAAGAGGAAGACAAGGAATAAGAAGCTATGCAAGAACCAGGCGGGTGGACAAATCATGGGGTTATAATTGATTTCTTTGTAGGCATCTTGCCCTGTCTACTTTTTATCTATAGACTAGCAAAGGAGACCACCACCTCTAATTTAATTCATCCCGAGAGCTTAACAAGTTTGACTATCAATATATCTATCAATATATTTTATTCAGTTGAAGTGAAATAAGACAGGTAACCTCTGAGGTCGGCAAGAGGCAGTGATTGTTAACATACCAGCTACGGTCGGTGATTCAGGCGTGAAGTCAGTAACCACAGCCTCCACAGAGGACTGAAGTTGCTGTTGAACACCGGGAAGGTCAATGAATTCAGATACAGATAGAGCTGAACTGGGATCATGGGATATCTTCTGCAATTCTCCACTATCAGCGTTTTTGTTTCCAATTGCAAGGATCAAGACACCCATCTGTTTAAGAGCGGCTGCTGGTACATCGACGCTGTCAAAGGACTTTCCGCCACTTATCAATATTAGGAGCTGTGGAACTCCTTCCATGCGTCTGCTTCCAGCAGATGATGTGAAGACATTATCCCTCAAGTGCTGGAGAGCTTCTCCAGTCTTGAGAGGTCTTCCGCCTTTGTGTGTCAAACCTCTGACGGTGTCAATGATTTGGGCTTTGGTTTTGTACGTTTTCAGATAGAAATGGACAACTGTATCTCTGCTGTACTGAACCACTGAGACACGGTCTCTGTTGTCATCCACACTGAGTGTCTCCACTACTCTTTGGACAAAGTCTTTCATGGCTGGGAATCCACTTGTAGTAGCATCAGATCCATCCAACAAGAACACAACATCTTTTCTAGGTGTCTGTGTCTCCACTAGGGAACATAAAATAAGAGACATAGTTATGTACTTGAGTCGAGTACTTGAGTCCGGCATGTCGCCTAATAAAAGTAGGCGAGAATAGCTAACCTCAATGTTTGGGGGTTACACTACTAATGCTGGCACGCCAGTTGGTCAAAGTGACACTGGCTGAACTCATTTGGAAAATGAGACTTTAAGGCACTCCCTTATGCATACGACCAAGGCCTTATGATGTACGGACGGTCATTTTCTTACCTGTTACTGTTGTCGGCATGGTTGTGGCCCTCACTAGCACTGTGCTCATTACAGTGGAGAGCTGTTCTTGGACACTGGGGAGGTCAGTCAACTCAGACACTGATAGAGCATAACTGGGGTCAGAGGATATCTTCCGCAGCTCATTTCTGTCAGAGCTCTTTGTTCCAATGCTAATCACCGAGATGCCCTGCTGTTTGAGAGCAGAGGCCGGTGTATCAACGTTATCAGAAGACCTTCCTCCATTGAGCAGAATCAACATCTGACGAACACCTTTCAGGCGTCTACTCCCGGAGGAGGTTGTAAAGACATTGTCCCTGACATATTGGAGGGCTGACCCGGTGTTAAGGGCTCTGCCTCCTCTGTGTGTCAGCCTTCTGACCGCCTCCACAATATCCTGTCTTGTGGTATATGTGTTCAGATAGAAATGGACCTCTGCATCTCTGCTGTATTGTACCACAGAGACACGGTCATTGTTTGATCCCAGATTGAGTTTCTCCACAACTCTCTCAACAAAAGCACGCATGGCAGGGAAAGCATTCCTGGTACTATCCGAATCGTCCAGTAGGAATACAATATCCTTTTTGGTGGTGTCAACTGAGAAAAGAGGAAGACAAGGAATAAGAAGCTATGCAAGAACCAGGCGGGTGGACAAATCATGGGGTTATAATTGATTTCTTTGTAGGCATCTTGCCCTGTCTACTTTTTATCTATAGACTAGCAAAGGAGACCACCACCTCTAATTTAATTCATCCCGAGAGCTTAACAAGTTTGACTATCAATATATCTATCAATATATTTTATTCAGTTGAAGTGAAATAAGACAGGTAACCTCTGATTTCGGCAAGAGGCAGTGATTGTTAACATACCAGCTACGGTCGGTGATTCAGGCGTGAAGTCAGTAACCACAGCCTCCACAGAGGACTGAAGTTGCTGTTGAACACCGGGAAGGTCAATGAATTCAGATACAGATAGAGCTGAACTGGGATCATGGGATATCTTCTGCAATTCTCCACTATCAGCGTTTTGGTTTCCAATTGCAAGGATCAAGACACCCATCTGTTTAAGAGCGGCTGCTGGTACATCAACGCTGTCAAAGGACTTTCCGCCACTTATCAATATTAGGAGCTGTGGAACTCCTTCCATGCGTCTGCTTCCAGCAGATGCTGTGAAGACATTATCCCTCAAGTGCTGGAGAGCTTCTCCAGTCTTGAGAGGTCTTCCGCCTTTGTGTGTCAAACCTCTGACAGTGCCAATGATTTGGCCTTTGGTTTTGTACGTGTTCAGATAGAAATGGACAACTGTATCTCTGCTGTACTGAACCACTGAGACACGGTCTCTGTTGTCATCCACACTGAGTGTCTCCACTACTCTTTGGACAAAGTCTTTCATGGCTGGGAATCCACTTGTAGTAGCATCAGATCCATCCAACAAGAACACAACATCTTTTCCAGGTGTCTGTGTCTCCACTAGGGAACATAAAATAAGAGACATAGTTATGTACTTGAGTCGAGTACTTGAGTCCGGCATGTCGCCTAATAAAAGTAGGCGAGAATAGCTAACCTCAATGTTTGGGGGTTACACTACTAATGCTGGCACGCCAGTTGGTCAAAGTGACACTGGCTGAACTCATTTGGAAAATGAGACTTTAAGGCAGTCCCTTATGCATACGACCAAGGCCTTATGATGTACGGACGGTCATTTTCTTACCTGTTACTGTTGTCGGCATGGTTGTGGCCCTCACTAGCACTGTGCTCATTACAGTGGAGAGCTGTTCTTGGACACTGGGGAGGTCAGTCAACTCAGACACTGATAGAGCATAACTGGGGTCAGAGGATATCTTCCGCAGCTCATTTCTGTCAGAGCTCTTTGTTCCAATGCTAATCACCGAGATGCCCTGCTGTTTGAGAGCAGAGGCCGGTGTATCAACGTTATCAGAAGACCTTCCTCCATTGAGCAGAATCAACATCTGACGAACACCATTCAGGCGTCTACTGCCGGAGGAGGTTGTAAAGACATTGTCCCTGACATATTGGAGGGCTGACCCGGTGTTAAGGGCTCTGCCTCCTCTGTGTGTCAGCCTTCTGACCGCCTCCACAATATCCTGTCTTGTGGTGTATGTGTTCAGATAGAAATGGACCTCTGCATCTCTGCTGTATTGTACCACAGAGACACGGTCATTGTTTGATCCCACATTGAGTTTCTCCACAACTCTCTCAACAAAAGCACGCATGGCAGGGAAAGCATTCCTGGTACTATCCGAATCGTCCAGTAGGAATACAATATCCTTTTTGGTGGTGTCAACTGAGAAAAGAGGAAGACAAGGAATAAGAAGCTATGCAAGAACCAGGCGGGTGGACAAATCATGGGGTTATAATTGATTTCTTTGTAGGCATCTTGCCCTGCTTACTTTTTATCTATAGACTAGCAAAGCAGACCACCACCTCTAATTTAATTCATCCCGAGAGCTTAACAAGTTTGACTATAAATATATTTAATCAGTTGAAGTGAAATAAGACAGGTAACCTCTGAGGTCGGCAAGAGGCAGTGATTCTTAACATACCAGCTACGGTCGGTGATTCAGGCGTGAAGTCAGTAACCACAGCCTCCACAGAGGACTGAAGTTGCTGTTGAACACCGGGAAGGTCAATGAATTCAGATACAGATAGAGCTGAACTGGGATCATGGGATATCTTCTGCAATTCTCCACTATCAGCGTTTTGGTTTCCAATTGCAAGGATCAAGACACCCATCTGTTTAAGAGCGGCTGCTGGTACATCGACGCTGTCGAAGGACTTTCCGCCACTTATCAAAATTAGGAGCTGTGGAACTCCTTCCATGCGTCTGCTTCCAGCAGATGCTGTGAAGACATTATCCCTCAAGTGCTGGAGAGCTTCTCCAGTCTTGAGAGGTCTTCCGCCTTTGTGTGTCAAACCTCTGACGGTGTCAATGATTTGGGCTTTGGTTTTGTACGTGTTCAGATAGAAATGGACAACTGTATCTCTGCTGTACTGAACCACTGAGACACGGTCTCTGTTGTCATCCACACTGAGTGTCTCCACTACTCTTTGGACAAAGTCTTTCATGGCTGGGAATCCACTTGTAGTAGCATCAGATCCATCCAACAAGAACACAACATCTTTTCCAGATGTCTGTCTCTCCACTAGGGAACATAAAATAAGAGACATAGTTATGTACTTGAGTCAAGTACTTGAGTCCGGCATGTTGCCTAATAAAAGTAGGCGAGAATAGCTAACCTCAATGTTTGGGGGTTACACTACTAATGCTGGCACGCCAGTTGGTCAAAGTGACACTGGCTTAACTCATTTGGAAAATGAGACTTTAAGGCACTCCCTTATGCATACGACCAAGGCCTTATGATGTACGGACGGTCATTTTCTTACCTGTTACTGTTGTCGGCATGGTTGTGGCCCTCACTAGCACTGTGCTCATTACAGTGGAGAGCTGTTCTTGGACACTGGGGAGGTCAGTCAACTCAGACACTGATAGAGCATAACTGGGGTCAGAGGATATCTTCCGCAGCTCATTTCTGTCAGAGCTCTTTGTTCCAATGCTAATCACCGAGATGCCCTGCTGTTTGAGAGCAGAGGCCGGTGTATCAACGTTATCAGAAGACCTTCCTCCATTGAGCAGAATCAACATCTGACGAACACCTTTCAGGCGTCTACTCCCGGAGGAGGTTGTAAAGACATTGTCCCTGACATATTGGAGGGCTGACCCGGTGTTAAGGGCTCTGCCTCCTCTGTGTGTCAGCCTTCTGACCGCCTCCACAATATCCTGTCTTGTGGTATATGTGTTCAGATAGAAATGGACCTCTGCATCTCTGCTGTATTGTACCACAGAGACACGGTCATGGTTTGATCCCAGATTGAGTTTCTCCACAACTCTCTCAACAAAAGCACGCATGGCAGGGAAAGCATTCCTGGTACTATCCGAATCGTCCAGTAGGAATACAATATCCTTTTTGGTGGTGTCAACTGAGAAAAGAGGAAGACAAGGAATAAGAAGCTATGCAAGAACCAGGCGGGTGGACAAATCATGGGGTTATAATTGATTTCTTTGTAGGCATCTTGCCCTGTCTACTTTTTATCTATAGACTAGCAAAGGAGACCACCACCTCTAATTTAATTCATCCCGAGAGCTTAACAAGTTTGACTATCAATATATCTATCAATATATTTTATTCAGTTGAAGTGAAATAAGACAGGTAACCTCTGATTTCGGCAAGAGGCAGTGATTGTTAACATACCAGCTACGGTCGGTGATTCAGGCGTGAAGTCAGTAACCACAGCCTCCACAGAGGACTGAAGTTGCTGTTGAACACCGGGAAGGTCAATGAATTCAGATACAGATAGAGCTGAACTGGGATCATGGGATATCTTCTGCAATTCTCCACTATCAGCGTTTTTGTTTCCAATTGCAAGGATCAAGACACCCATCTGTTTAAGAGCGGCTGCTGGTACATCGACGCTGTCAAAGGACTTTCCGCCACTTATCAATATTAGGAGCTGTGGAACTCCTTCCATGCGTCTGCTTTCAGCAGATGCTGTGAAGACATTATCCCTCAAGTGCTGGAGAGCTTCTCCAGTCTTGAGAGGTCTTCCGCCTTTGTGTGTCAAACCTCTGACGGTGTCAATGATTTGGGCTTTGGTTTTGTACGTTTTCAGATAGAAATGGACAACTGTATCTCTGCTGTACTGAACCACTGAGACACGGTCTCTGTTGTCATCCACACTGAGTGTCTCCACTACTCTTTGGACAAAGTCTTTCATGGCTGGGAATCCACTTGTAGTAGCATCAGATCCATCCAACAAGAACACAACATCTTTTCCAGGTGTCTGTGTCTCCACTAGGGAACATAAAATAAGAGACATAGTTATGTACTTGAGTCGAGTACTTGAGTCCGGCATGTCGCCTAATAAAAGTAGGTGAGAATAGCTAACCTCAATGTTTGGGGGTTACACTACTAATGCTGGCACGCCAGTTGGTCAAAGTGACACTGGCTGAACTCATTTGGAAAATGAGACTTTAAGGCAGTCCCTTATGCATACGACCAAGGCCTTATGATGTACGGACGGTCATTTTCTTACCTGTTACTGTTGTCGGCATGGTTGTGGCCCTCACTAGCACTGTGCTCATTACAGTGGAGAGCTGTTCTTGGACACTGGGGAGGTCAGTCAACTCAGACACTGATAGAGCATAACTAGGGTCAGAGGATATCTTCCGCAGCTCATTTCTGTCAGAGCTCTTTGTTCCAATGCTAATCACCGAGATGCCCTGCTGTTTGAGAGCAGAGGCCGGTGTATCAACGTTATCAGAAGACCTTCCTCCATTGAGCAGAATCAACATCTGACGAACACCTTTCAGGCGTCTACTCCCGGAGGAGGTTGTAAAGACATTGTCCCTGACATATTGGAGGGCTGACCCGGTGTTAAGGGCTCTGCCTCCTCTGTGTGTCAGCCTTCTGACCGCCTCCACAATATCCTGTCTTGTGGTGTATGTGTTCAGATAGAAATGGACCTCTGCATCTCTGCTGTATTGTACCACAGAGACACGGTCATTGTTTGATCCCACATTGAGTTTCTGCACAACTCTCTCAACAAAAGCACGCATGGCAGGGAAAGCATTCCTGGTACTATCCGAATCGTCCAGTAGGAATACAATATCCTTTTTGGGGGTGTCAACTGAGAAAAGAGGAAGACAAGGAATAAGAAGCTATGCAGGAACAAGGCGGGTGGACAAATCATGAGGTTGTGATTGATTTCTTTGTATGCATCTTGCCCTGCTTACTTTTTATCTATAGACTAGCAAAGCAGACCACCACCTCTAATTTAATTCATCCCGAGAGCTTAACAAGTTTGACTATTAATATATTTAATTCAGTTGAAGTGAAATAAGACAGGTAACCTCTGAGGTCGGCAAGAGGCAGTGATTGTTAACATACCAGCTACGGTCGGTGATTCAGGCGTGAAGTCAGTAACCACAGCCTCCACAGAGGACTGAAGTTGCTGTTGAACACCGGGAAGGTCAATGAATTCAGATACAGATAGAGCTGAACTGGGATCATGGGATATCTTCTGCAATTCTCCACTATCAGCGTTTTGGTTTCCAATTGCAAGGATCAAGACACCCATCTGTTTAAGAGCGGCTGCTGGTACATCGACGCTGTCAAAGGACTTTCCGCCACTTATCAATATTAGGAGCTGTGGAACTCCTTCCATGCGTCTGCTTCCAGCAGATGCTGTGAAGACATTATCCCTCAAGTGCTGGAGAGCTTCTCCAGTCTTGAGAGGTCTTCCGCCTTTGTGTGTCAAACCTCTGACGGTGCCAATGATTTGGGCTTTGGTTTTGTACGTGTTCAGATAGAAATGGACAACTGTATCTCTGCTGAACTGAACCACTGAGACACGGTCTCTGTTGTCATCCACACTGAGTGTCTCCACTACTCTTTGGACAAAGTCTTTCATGGCTGGGAATCCACTTGTAGTAGCATCAGATCCATCCAACAAGAACACAACATCTTTTCCAGGTGTCTGTGTCTCCACTAGGGAACATAAAATAAGAGACATAGTTATGTACTTGAGTCAAGTACTTGAGTCCGGCATGTCGCCTAATAAAAGTAGGCGAGAATAGCTAACCTCAATGTTTGGGGGTTACACTACTAATGCTGGCACGCCAGTTGGTCAAAGTGACAGTGGCTGAACTCATTTGGAAAATCAGACTTTAAGGCACTCCCTTATGCATACGACCAAGGCCTTATGATGTACGGACGGTCATTTTCTTACCTGTTACTGTTGTCGGCATGGTTGTGGCCCTCACTAGCACTGTGCTCATTACAGTGGAGAGCTGTTCTTGGACACTGGGGAGGTCAGTCAACTCAGACACTGATAGAGCATAACTGGGGTCAGAGGATATCTTCCGCAGCTCATTTCTGTCAGAGCTCTTTGTTCCAATGCTAATCACCGAGATGCCCTGCTGTTTGAGAGCAGAGGCCGGTGTATCAACGATATCAGAAGACCTTCCTCCATTGAGCAGAATCAACATCTGACGAACACCTTTCAGGCGTCTACTCCCGGAGGAGGTTGTAAAGACATTGTCCCTGACATATTGGAGGGCTGACCCGGTGTTAAGGGCTCTGCCTCCTCTGTGTGTCAGCCTTCTGACCGCCTCCACAATATCCTGTCTTGTGGTATATGTGTTCAGATAGAAATGGACCTCTGCATCTCTGCTGTATTGTACCACAGAGACACGGTCATTGTTTGATCCCACATTGAGTTTCTGCACAACTCTCTCAACAAAAGCAAGCATGGCAGGGAAGCCATTCCTGGTACTATCCGAATCATCCAGTAGGAATACAATATCCTTTTTGGTGGTGTCAACTGAGAAAAGAGGAAGACAAGGAATAAGAAGCTATGCAAGAACCAGGCGGGTGGACAAATCATGGGGTTATAATTGATTTCTTTGTAGGCATCTTGCCCTGTCTACTTTTTATCTATAGACTAGCAAAGGAGACCACCACCTCTAATTTAATTCATCCCGAGAGCTTAACAAGTTTGACTATCAATATATCTATCAATATATTTTATTCAGTTGAAGTGAAATAAGACAGGTAACCTCTGAGGTCGGCAAGAGGCAGTGATTGTTAACATACCAGCTACGGTCGGTGATTCAGGCGTGAAGTCAGTAACCACAGCCTCCACAGAGGACTGAAGTTGCTGTTGAACACCGGGAAGGTCAATGAATTCAGATACAGATAGAGCTGAACTGGGATCATGGGATATCTTCTGCAATTCTCCACTATCAGCGTTTTTGTTTCCAATTGCAAGGATCAAGACACCCATCTGTTTAAGAGCGGCTGCTGGTACATCGACGCTGTCAAAGGACTTTCCGCCACTTATCAATATTAGGAGCTGTGGAACTCCTTCCATGCGTCTGCTTCCAGCAGATGATGTGAAGACATTATCCCTCAAGTGCTGGAGAGCTTCTCCAGTCTTGAGAGGTCTTCCGCCTTTGTGTGTCAAACCTCTGACGGTGTCAATGATTTGGGCTTTGGTTTTGTACGTTTTCAGATAGAAATGGACAACTGTATCTCTGCTGTACTGAACCACTGAGACACGGTCTCTGTTGTCATCCACACTGAGTGTCTCCACTACTCTTTGGACAAAGTCTTTCATGGCTGGGAATCCACTTGTAGTAGCATCAGATCCATCCAACAAGAACACAACATCTTTTCTAGGTGTCTGTGTCTCCACTAGGGAACATAAAATAAGAGACATAGTTATGTACTTGAGTCGAGTACTTGAGTCCGGCATGTCGCCTAATAAAAGTAGGCGAGAATAGCTAACCTCAATGTTTGGGGGTTACACTACTAATGCTGGCACGCCAGTTGGTCAAAGTGACACTGGCTGAACTCATTTGGAAAATGAGACTTTAAGGCACTCCCTTATGCATACGACCAAGGCCTTATGATGTACGGACGGTCATTTTCTTACCTGTTACTGTTGTCGGCATGGTTGTGGCCCTCACTAGCACTGTGCTCATTACAGTGGAGAGCTGTTCTTGGACACTGGGGAGGTCAGTCAACTCAGACACTGATAGAGCATAACTGGGGTCAGAGGATATCTTCCGCAGCTCATTTCTGTCAGAGCTCTTTGTTCCAATGCTAATCACCGAGATGCCCTGCTGTTTGAGAGCAGAGGCCGGTGTATCAACGTTATCAGAAGACCTTCCTCCATTGAGCAGAATCAACATCTGACGAACACCTTTCAGGCGTCTACTCCCGGAGGAGGTTGTAAAGACATTGTCCCTGACATATTGGAGGGCTGACCCGGTGTTAAGGGCTCTGCCTCCTCTGTGTGTCAGCCTTCTGACCGCCTCCACAATATCCTGTCTTGTGGTATATGTGTTCAGATAGAAATGGACCTCTGCATCTCTGCTGTATTGTACCACAGAGACACGGTCATTGTTTGATCCCAGATTGAGTTTCTCCACAACTCTCTCAACAAAAGCACGCATGGCAGGGAAAGCATTCCTGGTACTATCCGAATCGTCCAGTAGGAATACAATATCCTTTTTGGTGGTGTCAACTGAGAAAAGAGGAAGACAAGGAATAAGAAGCTATGCAAGAACCAGGCGGGTGGACAAATCATGGGGTTATAATTGATTTCTTTGTAGGCATCTTGCCCTGTCTACTTTTTATCTATAGACTAGCAAAGGAGACCACCACCTCTAATTTAATTCATCCCGAGAGCTTAACAAGTTTGACTATCAATATATCTATCAATATATTTTATTCAGTTGAAGTGAAATAAGACAGGTAACCTCTGATTTCGGCAAGAGGCAGTGATTGTTAACATACCAGCTACGGTCGGTGATTCAGGCGTGAAGTCAGTAACCACAGCCTCCACAGAGGACTGAAGTTGCTGTTGAACACCGGGAAGGTCAATGAATTCAGATACAGATAGAGCTGAACTGGGATCATGGGATATCTTCTGCAATTCTCCACTATCAGCGTTTTGGTTTCCAATTGCAAGGATCAAGACACCCATCTGTTTAAGAGCGGCTGCTGGTACATCAACGCTGTCAAAGGACTTTCCGCCACTTATCAATATTAGGAGCTGTGGAACTCCTTCCATGCGTCTGCTTCCAGCAGATGCTGTGAAGACATTATCCCTCAAGTGCTGGAGAGCTTCTCCAGTCTTGAGAGGTCTTCCGCCTTTGTGTGTCAAACCTCTGACAGTGCCAATGATTTGGCCTTTGGTTTTGTACGTGTTCAGATAGAAATGGACAACTGTATCTCTGCTGTACTGAACCACTGAGACACGGTCTCTGTTGTCATCCACACTGAGTGTCTCCACTACTCTTTGGACAAAGTCTTTCATGGCTGGGAATCCACTTGTAGTAGCATCAGATCCATCCAACAAGAACACAACATCTTTTCCAGGTGTCTGTGTCTCCACTAGGGAACATAAAATAAGAGACATAGTTATGTACTTGAGTCGAGTACTTGAGTCCGGCATGTCGCCTAATAAAAGTAGGCGAGAATAGCTAACCTCAATGTTTGGGGGTTACACTACTAATGCTGGCACGCCAGTTGGTCAAAGTGACACTGGCTGAACTCATTTGGAAAATGAGACTTTAAGGCAGTCCCTTATGCATACGACCAAGGCCTTATGATGTACGGACGGTCATTTTCTTACCTGTTACTGTTGTCGGCATGGTTGTGGCCCTCACTAGCACTGTGCTCATTACAGTGGAGAGCTGTTCTTGGACACTGGGGAGGTCAGTCAACTCAGACACTGATAGAGCATAACTGGGGTCAGAGGATATCTTCCGCAGCTCATTTCTGTCAGAGCTCTTTGTTCCAATGCTAATCACCGAGATGCCCTGCTGTTTGAGAGCAGAGGCCGGTGTATCAACGTTATCAGAAGACCTTCCTCCATTGAGCAGAATCAACATCTGACGAACACCATTCAGGCGTCTACTGCCGGAGGAGGTTGTAAAGACATTGTCCCTGACATATTGGAGGGCTGACCCGGTGTTAAGGGCTCTGCCTCCTCTGTGTGTCAGCCTTCTGACCGCCTCCACAATATCCTGTCTTGTGGTGTATGTGTTCAGATAGAAATGGACCTCTGCATCTCTGCTGTATTGTACCACAGAGACACGGTCATTGTTTGATCCCACATTGAGTTTCTCCACAACTCTCTCAACAAAAGCACGCATGGCAGGGAAAGCATTCCTGGTACTATCCGAATCGTCCAGTAGGAATACAATATCCTTTTTGGTGGTGTCAACTGAGAAAAGAGGAAGACAAGGAATAAGAAGCTATGCAAGAACCAGGCGGGTGGACAAATCATGGGGTTATAATTGATTTCTTTGTAGGCATCTTGCCCTGCTTACTTTTTATCTATAGACTAGCAAAGCAGACCACCACCTCTAATTTAATTCATCCCGAGAGCTTAACAAGTTTGACTATAAATATATTTAATCAGTTGAAGTGAAATAAGACAGGTAACCTCTGAGGTCGGCAAGAGGCAGTGATTCTTAACATACCAGCTACGGTCGGTGATTCAGGCGTGAAGTCAGTAACCACAGCCTCCACAGAGGACTGAAGTTGCTGTTGAACACCGGGAAGGTCAATGAATTCAGATACAGATAGAGCTGAACTGGGATCATGGGATATCTTCTGCAATTCTCCACTATCAGCGTTTTGGTTTCCAATTGCAAGGATCAAGACACCCATCTGTTTAAGAGCGGCTGCTGGTACATCGACGCTGTCGAAGGACTTTCCGCCACTTATCAAAATTAGGAGCTGTGGAACTCCTTCCATGCGTCTGCTTCCAGCAGATGCTGTGAAGACATTATCCCTCAAGTGCTGGAGAGCTTCTCCAGTCTTGAGAGGTCTTCCGCCTTTGTGTGTCAAACCTCTGACGGTGTCAATGATTTGGGCTTTGGTTTTGTACGTGTTCAGATAGAAATGGACAACTGTATCTCTGCTGTACTGAACCACTGAGACACGGTCTCTGTTGTCATCCACACTGAGTGTCTCCACTACTCTTTGGACAAAGTCTTTCATGGCTGGGAATCCACTTGTAGTAGCATCAGATCCATCCAACAAGAACACAACATCTTTTCCAGATGTCTGTCTCTCCACTAGGGAACATAAAATAAGAGACATAGTTATGTACTTGAGTCAAGTACTTGAGTCCGGCATGTTGCCTAATAAAAGTAGGCGAGAATAGCTAACCTCAATGTTTGGGGGTTACACTACTAATGCTGGCACGCCAGTTGGTCAAAGTGACACTGGCTTAACTCATTTGGAAAATGAGACTTTAAGGCACTCCCTTATGCATACGACCAAGGCCTTATGATGTACGGACGGTCATTTTCTTACCTGTTACTGTTGTCGGCATGGTTGTGGCCCTCACTAGCACTGTGCTCATTACAGTGGAGAGCTGTTCTTGGACACTGGGGAGGTCAGTCAACTCAGACACTGATAGAGCATAACTGGGGTCAGAGGATATCTTCCGCAGCTCATTTCTGTCAGAGCTCTTTGTTCCAATGCTAATCACCGAGATGCCCTGCTGTTTGAGAGCAGAGGCCGGTGTATCAACGTTATCAGAAGACCTTCCTCCATTGAGCAGAATCAACATCTGACGAACACCTTTCAGGCGTCTACTCCCGGAGGAGGTTGTAAAGACATTGTCCCTGACATATTGGAGGGCTGACCCGGTGTTAAGGGCTCTGCCTCCTCTGTGTGTCAGCCTTCTGACCGCCTCCACAATATCCTGTCTTGTGGTATATGTGTTCAGATAGAAATGGACCTCTGCATCTCTGCTGTATTGTACCACAGAGACACGGTCATGGTTTGATCCCAGATTGAGTTTCTCCACAACTCTCTCAACAAAAGCACGCATGGCAGGGAAAGCATTCCTGGTACTATCCGAATCGTCCAGTAGGAATACAATATCCTTTTTGGTGGTGTCAACTGAGAAAAGAGGAAGACAAGGAATAAGAAGCTATGCAAGAACCAGGCGGGTGGACAAATCATGGGGTTATAATTGATTTCTTTGTAGGCATCTTGCCCTGTCTACTTTTTATCTATAGACTAGCAAAGGAGACCACCACCTCTAATTTAATTCATCCCGAGAGCTTAACAAGTTTGACTATCAATATATCTATCAATATATTTTATTCAGTTGAAGTGAAATAAGACAGGTAACCTCTGATTTCGGCAAGAGGCAGTGATTGTTAACATACCAGCTACGGTCGGTGATTCAGGCGTGAAGTCAGTAACCACAGCCTCCACAGAGGACTGAAGTTGCTGTTGAACACCGGGAAGGTCAATGAATTCAGATACAGATAGAGCTGAACTGGGATCATGGGATATCTTCTGCAATTCTCCACTATCAGCGTTTTTGTTTCCAATTGCAAGGATCAAGACACCCATCTGTTTAAGAGCGGCTGCTGGTACATCGACGCTGTCAAAGGACTTTCCGCCACTTATCAATATTAGGAGCTGTGGAACTCCTTCCATGCGTCTGCTTTCAGCAGATGCTGTGAAGACATTATCCCTCAAGTGCTGGAGAGCTTCTCCAGTCTTGAGAGGTCTTCCGCCTTTGTGTGTCAAACCTCTGACGGTGTCAATGATTTGGGCTTTGGTTTTGTACGTTTTCAGATAGAAATGGACAACTGTATCTCTGCTGTACTGAACCACTGAGACACGGTCTCTGTTGTCATCCACACTGAGTGTCTCCACTACTCTTTGGACAAAGTCTTTCATGGCTGGGAATCCACTTGTAGTAGCATCAGATCCATCCAACAAGAACACAACATCTTTTCCAGGTGTCTGTGTCTCCACTAGGGAACATAAAATAAGAGACATAGTTATGTACTTGAGTCGAGTACTTGAGTCCGGCATGTCGCCTAATAAAAGTAGGTGAGAATAGCTAACCTCAATGTTTGGGGGTTACACTACTAATGCTGGCACGCCAGTTGGTCAAAGTGACACTGGCTGAACTCATTTGGAAAATGAGACTTTAAGGCAGTCCCTTATGCATACGACCAAGGCCTTATGATGTACGGACGGTCATTTTCTTACCTGTTACTGTTGTCGGCATGGTTGTGGCCCTCACTAGCACTGTGCTCATTACAGTGGAGAGCTGTTCTTGGACACTGGGGAGGTCAGTCAACTCAGACACTGATAGAGCATAACTAGGGTCAGAGGATATCTTCCGCAGCTCATTTCTGTCAGAGCTCTTTGTTCCAATGCTAATCACCGAGATGCCCTGCTGTTTGAGAGCAGAGGCCGGTGTATCAACGTTATCAGAAGACCTTCCTCCATTGAGCAGAATCAACATCTGACGAACACCTTTCAGGCGTCTACTCCCGGAGGAGGTTGTAAAGACATTGTCCCTGACATATTGGAGGGCTGACCCGGTGTTAAGGGCTCTGCCTCCTCTGTGTGTCAGCCTTCTGACCGCCTCCACAATATCCTGTCTTGTGGTGTATGTGTTCAGATAGAAATGGACCTCTGCATCTCTGCTGTATTGTACCACAGAGACACGGTCATTGTTTGATCCCACATTGAGTTTCTGCACAACTCTCTCAACAAAAGCACGCATGGCAGGGAAAGCATTCCTGGTACTATCCGAATCGTCCAGTAGGAATACAATATCCTTTTTGGTGGTGTCAACTGAGAAAAGAGGAAGACAAGGAATAAGAAGCTATGCAAGAACCAGGCGGGTGGACAAATCATGGGGTTATAATTGATTTCTTTGTAGGCATCTTGCCCTGCTTACTTTTTATCTATAGACTAGCAAAGCAGACCACCACCTCTAATTTAATTCATTCCGAGAGCTTAACAAGTTTGACTATAAATATATTTAATCAGTTGAAGTGAAATAAGACAGGTAACCTCTGAGGTCGGCAAGAGGCAGTGATTGTTAACATACCAGCTACGGTCGGTGATTCAGGCGTGAAGTCAGTAACCACAGCCTCCACAGAGGACTGAAGTTGCTGTTGAACACCGGGAAGGTCAATGAATTCAGATACAGATAGAGCTGAACTGGGATCATGGGATATCTTCTGCAATTCTCCACTATCAGCGTTTTTGTTTCCAATTGCAAGGATCAAGACACCCATCTGTTTAAGAGCGGCTGCTGGTACATCGACGCTGTCAAAGGACTTTCCGCCACTTATCAATATTAGGAGCTGTGGAACTCCTTCCATGCGTCTGCTTCCAGCAGATGCTGTGAAGACATTATCCCTCAAGTGCTGGAGAGCTTCTCCAGTCTTGAGAGGTCTTCCGCCTTTGTGTGTCAAACCTCTGACGGTGTCAATGATTTGGGCTTTGGTTTTGTACGTTTTCAGATAGAAATGGACAACTGTATCTCTGCTGTACTGAACCACTGAGACACGGTCTCTGTTGTCATCCACACTGAGTGTCTCCACTACTCTTTGGACAAAGTCTTTCATGGCTGGGAATCCACTTGTAGTAGCATCAGATCCATCCAACAAGAACACAACATCTTTTCCAGGTGTCTGTGTCTCCACTAGGGAACATAAAATAAGAGACATAGTTATGTACTTGAGTCGAGTACTTGAGTCCGGCATGTCGCCTAATAAAAGTAGGCGAGAATAGCTAACCTCAATGTTTGGGGGTTACACTACTAATGCTGGCACGCCAGTTGGTCAAAGTGACACTGGCTGAACTCATTTGGAAAATCAGACTTTAAGGCACTCCCTTATGCATACGACCAAGGCCTTATGATGTACGGACGGTCATTTTCTTACCTGTTACTGTTGTCGGCATGGTTGTGGCCCTCACTAGCACTGTGCTCATTACAGTGGAGAGCTGTTCTTGGACACTGGGGAGGTCAGTCAACTCAGACACTGATAGAGCATAACTGGGGTCAGAGGATATCTTCCGCAGCTCATTTCTGTCAGAGCTCTTTGTTCCAATGCTAATCACCGAGATGCCCTGCTGTTTGAGAGCAGAGGCCGGTGTATCAACGTTATCAGAAGACCTTCCTCCATTGAGCAGAATCAACATCTGACGAACACCTTTCAGGCGTCTACTCCCGGAGGAGGTTGTAAAGACATTGTCCCTGACATATTGGAGGGCTGACCCGGTGTTAAGGGCTCTGCCTCCTCTGTGTGTCAGCCTTCTGACCGCCTCCACAATATCCTGTCTTGTGGTGTATGTGTTCAGATAGAAATGGACCTCTGCATCTCTGCTGTATTGTACCACAGAGACACGGTCATTGTTTGATCCCACATTGAGTTTCTCCACAACTCTCTCAACAAAAGCACGCATGGCAGGGAAAGCATTCCTGGTACTATCCGAATCGTCCAGTAGGAATACAATATCCTTTTTGGTGGTGTCAACTGAGAAAAGAGGAAGACAAGGAATAAGAAGCTATGCAAGAACCAGGCGGGTGGACAAATCATGGGGTTATAATTGATTTCTTTGTAGGCATCTTGCCCTGTCTACTTTTTATCTATAGACTAGCAAAGGAGACCACCACCTCTAATTTAATTCATCCCGAGAGCTTAACAAGTTTGACTATCAATATATTTAATTCAGTTGAAGTGAAATAAGACAGGTAACCTCTGAGGTCGGCAAGAGGCAGTGATTGTTAACATACCAGCTACGGTCGGTGATTCAGGCGTGAAGTCAGTAACCACAGCCTCCACAGAGGACTGAAGTTGCTGTTGAACACCCGGAAGGTCAATGAATTCAGATACAGATAGAGCTGAACTGGGATCATGGGATATCTTCTGCAATTCTCCACTATCAGCGTTTTGGTTTCCAATTGCAAGGATCAAGACACCCATCTGTTTAAGAGCGGCTGCTGGTACATCAACGCTGTCAAAGGACTTTCCGCCACTTATCAATATTAGGAGCTGTGGAACTCCTTCCATGCGTCTGCTTCCAGCAGATGCTGTGAAGACATTATCCCTCAAGTGCTGGAGAGCTTCTCCAGTCTTGAGAGGTCTTCCGCCTTTGTGTGTCAAACCTCTGACGGTGTCAATGATTTGGGCTTTGGTTTTGTACGTGTTCAGATAGAAATGGACAACTGTATCTCTGCTGTACTGAACCACTGAGACACGGTCTCTGTTGTCATCCACACTGAGTGTCTCCACTACTCTTTGGACAAAGTCTTTCATGGCTGGGAATCCACTTGTAGTAGCATCAGATCCATCCAAAAAGAACACAACATCTTTTCCAGGTGTCTGTGTCTCCACTAGGGAACATAAAATAAGAGACATAGTTATGTACTTGAGTCAAGTACTTGAGTCCGGCATGTTGCCTAATAAAAGTAGGCGAGAATAGCTAACCTCAATGTTTGGGGGTTACACTACTAATGCTGGCACGCCAGTTGGTCAAAGTGTCACTGGCTGAACTCATTTGGAAAATGAGACTTTAAGGCACTCCCTTATGCATACGACCAAGGCCTTATGATGTACGGACGGTCATTTTCTTACCTGTTACTGTTGTCGGCATGGTTGTGGCCCTCACTAGCACTGTGCTCATTACAGTGGAGAGCTGTTCTTGGACACTGGGGAGGTCAGTCAACTCAGACACTGATAGAGCATAACTGGGGTCAGAGGATATCTTCCGCAGCTCATTTCTGTCAGAGCTCTTTGTTCCAATGCTAATCACCGAGATGCCCTGCTGTTTGAGAGCAGAGGCCGGTGTATCAACGTTATCAGAAGACCTTCCTCCATTGAGCAGAATCAACATCTGACGAACACCATTCAGGCGTCTACTCCCGGAGGAGGTTGTAAAGACATTGTCCCTGACATATTGGAGGGCTGACCCGGTGTTAAGGGCTCTGCCTCCTCTGTGTGTCAGCCTTCTGACCGCCTCCACAATATCCTGTCTTGTGGTATATGTGTTCAGATAGAAATGGACCTCTGCATCTCTGCTGTATTGTACCACAGAGACACGGTCATTGTTTGATCCCACATTGAGTTTCTCCACAACTCTCTCAACAAAAGCACGCATGGCAGGGAAAGCATTCCTGGTACTATCCGAATCGTCCAGTAGGAATACAATATCCTTTTTGGTGGTGTCAACTGAGAAAAGAGGAAGACAAGGAATAAGAAGCTATGCAAGAACCAGGCGGGTGGACAAATCATGGGGTTATAATTGATTTCTTTGTAGGCATCTTGCCCTGTCTACTTTTTATCTATAGACTAGCAAAGGAGACCACCACCTCTAATTTAATTCATCCCGAGAGCTTAACAAGTTTGACTATCAATATATTTAATTCAGTTGAAGTGAAATAAGACAGGTAGCCTCTGAGCTCGGCAAGAGGCAGTGATTGTTAACATACCAGCTACGGTCGGTGATTCAGACGTGAAGTCAGTAACCACAGCCTCCACAGAGGACTGAAGTTGCTGTTGAACACCGGGAAGGTCAATGAATTCAGATACAGATAGAGCTGAACTGGGATCATGGGATATCTTCTGCAATTCTCCACTATCAGCGTTTTGGTTTCCAATTGCAAGGATCAAGACACCCATCTGTTTAAGAGCGGCTGCTGGTACATCGACGCTGTCAAAGGACTTTCCGCCACTTATCAATATTAGGAGCTGTGGAACTCCTTCCATGCGTCTGCTTCCAGCAGATGCTGTGAAGACATTATCCCTCAAGTGCTGGAGAGCTTCTCCAGTCTTGAGAGGTCTTCCGCCTTTGTGTGTCAAACCTCTGACGGTGTCAATGATTTGGGCTTTGGTTTTGTACGTGTTCAGATAGAAATGGACAACTGTATCTCTGCTGAACTGAACCACTGAGACACGGTCTCTGTTGTCATCCACACTGAGTGTCTCCACTACTCTTTGGACAAAGTCTTTCATGGCTGGGAATCCACTTGTAGTAGCATCAGATCCATCCAACAAGAACACAACATCTTTTCCAGATGTCTGTCTCTCCACTAGGGAACATAAAATAAGAGACATAGTTATGTACTTGAGTCAAGTACTTGAGTCCGGCATGTTGCCTAATAAAAGTAGGCGAGAATAGCTAACCTCAATGTTTGGGGGTTACACTACTAATGCTGGCACGCCAGTTGGTCAAAGTGACACTGGCTGAACTCATTTGGAAAATGAGACTTTAAGGCACTCCCTTATGCATACGACCAAGGCCTTATGATGTACGGACGGTCATTTTCTTACCTGTTACTGTTGTCGGCATGGTTGTGGCCCTCACTAGCACTGTGCTCATTACAGTGGAGAGCTGTTCTTGGACACTGGGGAGGTCAGTCAACTCAGACACTGATAGAGCATAACTGGGGTCAGAGGATATCTTCCGCAGCTCATTTCTGTCAGAGCTCTTTGTTCCAATGCTAATCACCGAGATGCCCTGCTGTTTGAGAGCAGAGGCCGGTGTATCAACGTTATCAGAAGACCTTCCTCCATTGAGCAGAATCAACATCTGACGAACACCTTTCAGGCGTCTACTCCCGGAGGAGGTTGTAAAGACATTGTCCCTGACATATTGGAGGGCTGACCCGGTGTTAAGGGCTCTGCCTCCTCTGTGTGTCAGCCTTCTGACCGCCTCCACAATATCCTGTCTTGTGGTGTATGTGTTCAGATAGAAATGGACCTCTGCATCTCTGCTGTATTGTACCACAGAGACACGGTCATTGTTTGATCCCACATTGAGTTTCTCCACAACTCTCTCAACAAAAGCACGCATGGCAGGGAAAGCATTCCTGGTACTATCCGAATCGTCCAGTAGGAATACAATATCCTTTTTGGTGGTGTCAACTGAGAAAAGAGGAAGACAAGGAATAAGAAGCTATGCAAGAACCAGGCGGGTGGACAAATCATGGGGTTATAATTGATTTCTTTGTAGGCATCTTGCCCTGTCTACTTTTTATCTATAGACTAGCAAAGGAGACCACCACCTCTAATTTAATTCATCCCGAGAGCTTAACAAGTTTGACTATCAATATATTTAATTCAGTTGAAGTGAAATAAGACAGGTAGCCTCTGAGGTCGGCAAGAGGCAGTGATTGTTAACATACCAGCTACGGTCGGTGATTCAGGCGTGAAGTCAGTAACCACAGCCTCCACAGAGGACTGAAGTTGCTGTTGAACACCGGGAAGGTCAATGAATTCAGATACAGATAGAGCTGAACTGGGATCATGGGATATCTTCTGCAATTCTCCACTATCAGCGTTTTGGTTTCCAATTGCAAGGATCAAGACACCCATCTGTTTAAGAGCGGCTGCTGGTACATCGACGCTGTCAAAGGACTTTCCGCCACTTATCAATATTAGGAGCTGTGGAACTCCTTCCATGCGTCTGCTTCCAGCAGATGCTGTGAAGACATTATCCCTCAAGTGCTGGAGAGCTTCTCCAGTCTTGAGAGGTCTTCCGCCTTTGTGTGTCAAACCTCTGACGGTGCCAATGATTTGGGCTTTGGTTTTGTACGTGTTCAGATAGAAATGGACAACTGTATCTCTGCTGAACTGAACCACTGAGACACGGTCTCTGTTGTCATCCACACTGAGTGTCTCCACTACTCTTTGGACAAAGTCTTTCATGGCTGGGAATCCACTTGTAGTAGCATCAGATCCATCCAACAAGAACACAACATCTTTTCTAGGTGTCTGTGTCTCCACTAGGGAACATAAAATAAGAGACATAGTTATGTACTTGAGTCAAGTACTTGAGTCCGACATGTTGCCTAATAAAAGTAGGCGAGAATAGCTAACCTCAATGTTTGGGGGTTACACTACTAATGCTGGCACGCCAGTTGGTCAAAGTGACACTGGCTGAACTCATTTGGAAAATGAGACTTTAAGGCACTCCCTTATGCATACGACCAAGGCCTTATGATGTACGGACGGTCATTTTCTTACCTGTTACTGTTGTCGGCATGGTTGTGGCCCTCACTAGCACTGTGCTCATTACAGTGGAGAGCTGTTCTTGGACACTGGGGAGGTCAGTCAACTCAGACACTGATAGAGCATAACTGGGGTCAGAGGATATCTTCCGCAGCTCATTTCTGTCAGAGCTCTTTGTTCCAATGCTAATCACCGAGATGCCCTGCTGTTTGAGAGCAGAGGCCGGTGTATCAACGTTATCAGAAGACCTTCCTCCATTGAGCAGAATCAACATCTGACGAACACCTTTCAGGCGTCTACTCCCGGAGGAGGTTGTAAAGACATTGTCCCTGACATATTGGAGGGCTGACCCGGTGTTAAGGGCTCTGCCTCCTCTGTGTGTCAGCCTTCTGACCGCCTCCACAATATCCTGTCTTGTGGTGTATGTGTTCAGATAGAAATGGACCTCTGCATCTCTGCTGTATTGTACCACAGAGACACGGTCATTGTTTGATCCCACATTGAGTTTCTCCACAACTCTCTCAACAAAAGCACGCATGGCAGGGAAAGCATTCCTGGTACTATCCGAATCGTCCAGTAGGAATACAATATCCTTTTTGGTGGTGTCAACTGAGAAAAGAGGAAGACAAGGAATAAGAAGCTATGCAAGAACCAGGCGGGTGGACAAATCATGGGGTTATAATTGATTTCTTTGTAGGCATCTTGCCCTGTCTACTTTTTATCTATAGACTAGCAAAGGAGACCACCACCTCTAATTTAATTCATCCCGAGAGCTTAACAAATTTGACTATCAATATATTTAATTCAGTTGAAGTGAAATAAGACAGGTAACCTCTGAGGTCGGCAAGAGGCAGTGATTGTTAACATACCAGCTACGGTCGGTGATTCAGGCGTGAAGTCAGTAACCACAGCCTCCACAGAGGACTGAAGTTGCTGTTGAACACCGGGAAGGTCAATGAATTCAGATACAGATAGAGCTGAACTGGGATCATGGGATATCTTCTGCAATTCTCCACTATCAGCGTTTTGGTTTCCAATTGCAAGGATCAAGACACCCATCTGTTTAAGAGCGGCTGCTGGTACATCGACGCTGTCAAAGGACTTTCCGCCACTTATCAATATTAGGAGCTGTGGAACTCCTTCCATGCGTCTGCTTCCAGCAGATGCTGTGAAGACATTATCCCTCAAGTGCTGGAGAGCTTCTCCAGTCTTAAGAGGTCTTCCGCCTTTGTGTGTCAAACCTCTGACGGTGTCAATGATTTGGGCTTTGGTTTTGTACGTGTTCAGATAGAAATGGACAACTGTATCTCTGCTGTACTGAACCACTGAGACACGGTCTCTGTTGTCATCCACACTGAGTGTCTCCAGTACTCTTTGGACAAAGTCTTTCATGGCTGGGAATCCACTTGTAGTAGCATCAGATCCATCCAACAAGAACACAACATCTTTTCCAGATGTCTGTCTCTCCACTAGGGAACATAAAATAAGAGACATAGTTATGTACTTGAGTCAAGTACTTGAGTCCGGCATGTCGCCTAATAAAAGTAGGCGAGAATAGCTAACCTCAATGTTTGGGGGTTACACTACTAATGCTGGCACGCCAGTTGGTCAAAGTGACACTGGCTGAACTCATTTGGAAAATGAGACTTTAAGGCACTCCCTTATGCATACGACCAAGGCCTTATGATGTACGGACGGTCATTTTCTTACCTGTTACTGTTGTCGGCATGGTTGTGGCCCTCACTAGCACTGTGCTCATTACAGTGGAGAGCTGTTCTTGGACACTGGGGAGGTCAGTCAACTCAGACACTGATAGAGCATAACTGGGGTCAGAGGATATCTTCCGCAGCTCATTTCTGTCAGAGCTCTTTGTTCCAATGCTAATCACCGAGATGCCCTGCTGTTTGAGAGCAGAGGCCGGTGTATCAACGTTATCAGAAGACCTTCCTCCATTGAGCAGAATCAACATCTGACGAACACCTTTCAGGCGTCTACTCCCGGAGGAGGTTGTAAAGACATTGTCCCTGACATATTGGAGGGCTGACCCGGTGTTAAGGGCTCTGCCTCCTCTGTGTGTCAGCCTTCTGACCGCCTCCACAATATCCTGTCTTGTGGTATATGTGTTCAGATAGAAATGGACCTCTGCATCTCTGCTGTATTGTACCACAGAGACACGGTCATTGTTTGATCCCACATTGAGTTTCTCCACAACTCTCTCAACAAAAGCACGCATGGCAGGGAAAGCATTCCTGGTACTATCCGAATCGTCCAGTAGGAATACAATATCCTTTTTGGTGGTGTCAACTGAGAAAAGAAGAAGACAAGGAATAAGAAGCTATGCAAGAACCAGGCGGGTGGACAAATCATGGGGTTATAATTGATTTCTTTGTAGGCATCTTGCCCTGTCTACTTTTTATCTATAGACTAGCAAAGGAGACCACCACCTCTAATTTAATTCATCCCGAGAGCTTAACAAGTTTGACTATCAATATATTTAATTCAGTTGAAGTGAAATAAGACAGGTAGCCTCTGAGCTCGGCAAGAGGCAGTGATTGTTAACATACCAGCTACGGTCGGTGATTCAGGCGTGAAGTCAGTAACCACAGCCTCCACAGAGGACTGAAGTTGCTGTTGAACACCGGGAAGGTCAATGAATTCAGATACAGATAGAGCTGAACTGGGATCATGGGATATCTTCTGCAATTCTCCACTATCAGCGTTTTGGTTTCCAATTGCAAGGATCAAGACACCCATCTGTTTAAGAGCGGCTGCTGGTACATCGACGCTGTCAAAGGACTTTCCGCCACTTATCAATATTAGGAGCTGTGGAACTCCTTCCATGCGTCTGCTTCCAGCAGATGCTGTGAAGACATTATCCCTCAAGTGCTGGAGAGCTTCTCCAGTCTTGAGAGGTCTTCCGCCTTTGTGTGTCAAACCTCTGACGGTGTCAATGATTTGGGCTTTGGTTTTGTACGTTTTCAGATAGAAATGGACAACTGTATCTCTGCTGAACTGAACCACTGAGACACGGTCTCTGTTGTCATCCACACTGAGTGTCTCCACTACTCTTTGGACAAAGTCTTTCATGGCTGGGAATCCACTTGTAGTAGCATCAGATCCATCCAACAAGAACACAACATCTTTTGTAGGTGTCTGTGTCTCCACTAGGGAACATAAAATAAGAGACATAGTTATGTACTTGAGTCAAGTACTTGAGTCCGGCATGTCGCCTAATAAAAGTAGGCGAGAATAGCTAACCTCAATGTTTGGGGGTTACACTACTAATGCTGGCACGCCAGTTGGTCAAAGTGACACTGGCTGAACTCATTTGGAAAATGAGACTTTAAGGCACTCCCTTATGCATACGACCAAGGCCTTATGATGTACGGACGGTCATTTTCTTACCTGTTACTGTTGTCGGCATGGTTGTGGCCCTCACTAGCACTGTGCTCATTACAGTGGAGAGCTGTTCTTGGACACTGGGGAGGTCAGTCAACTCAGACACTGATAGAGCATAACTGGGGTCAGAGGATATCTTCCGCAGCTCATTTCTGTCAGAGCTCTTTGTTCCAATGCTAATCACCGAGATGCCCTGCTGTTTGAGAGCAGAGGCCGGTGTATCAACGTTATCAGAAGACCTTCCTCCATTGAGCAGAATCAACATCTGACGAACACCTTTCAGGCGTCTACTCCCGGAGGAGGTTGTAAAGACATTGTCCCTGACATATTGGAGGGCTGACCCGGTGTTAAGGGCTCTGCCTCCTCTGTGTGTCAGCCTTCTGACCGCCTCCACAATATCCTGTCTTGTGGTATATGTGTTCAGATAGAAATGGACCTCTGCATCTCTGCTGTATTGTACCACAGAGACACGGTCATTGTTTGATCCCACATTGAGTTTCTCCACAACTCTCTCAACAAAAGCACGCATGGCAGGGAAAGCATTCCTGGTACTATCCGAATCGTCCAGTAGGAATACAATATCCTTTTTGGTGGTGTCAACTGAGAAAAGAGGAAGACAAGGAATAAGAAGCTATGCAAGAACCAGGCGGGTGGACAAATCATGGGGTTATAATTGATTTCTTTGTAGGCATCTTGCCCTGTCTACTTTTTATCTATAGACTAGCAAAGGAGACCACCACCTCTAATTTAATTCATCCCGAGAGCTTAACAAGTTTGACTATCAATATATTTAATTCAGTTGAAGTGAAATAAGACAGGTAGCCTCTGAGCTCGGCAAGAGGCAGTGATTGTTAACATACCAGCTACGGTCGGTGATTCAGGCGTGAAGTCAGTAACCACAGCCTCCACAGAGGACTGAAGTTGCTGTTGAACACCCGGAAGGTCAATGAATTCAGATACAGATAGAGCTGAACTGGGATCATGGGATATCTTCTGCAATTCTCCACTATCAGCGTTTTGGTTTCCAATTGCAAGGATCAAGACACCCATCTGTTTAAGAGCGGCTGCTGGTACATCAACGCTGTCAAAGGACTTTCCGCCACTTATCAATATTAGGAGCTGTGGAACTCCTTCCATGCGTCTGCTTCCAGCAGATGCTGTGAAGACATTATCCCTCAAGTGCTGGAGAGCTTCTCCAGTCTTGAGAGGTCTTCCGCCTTTGTGTGTCAAACCTCTGACGGTGTCAATGATTTGGGCTTTGGTTTTGTACGTTTTCAGATAGAAATGGACAACTGTATCTCTGCTGAACTGAACCACTGAGACACGGTCTCTGTTGTCATCCACACTGAGTGTCTCCACTACTCTTTGGACAAAGTCTTTCATGGCTGGGAATCCACTTGTAGTAGCATCGGATCCATCCAACAAGAACACAACATCTTTTCCAGGTGTCTGTGTCTCCACTAGGGAACATAAAATAAGAGACATAGTTATGTACTTGAGTCAAGTACTTGAGTCCGGCATGTTGCCTAATAAAAGTAGGCGAGAATAGCTAACCTCAATGTTTGGGGGTTACACTACTAATGCTGGCACGCCAGTTGGTCAAAGTGACACTGGCTGAACTCATTTGGAAAATTAGACTTTAAGGCATTCCCTTATGCATACGACCAAGGCCTTATGATGTACGGATGGTCATTTTCTTACCTGTTACTGTTGTCGGCATGGTTGTGGCCCTCACTAGCACTGTTCTCATTACAGTGGAGAGCTGTTCATGGACACTGGGGAGGTCAGTCAACTCAAACACTGATAGAGCATAACTGGGGTCAGAGGATATCTTCCGCTGCTCATTTCTGTCAGAGCTCTTTGTTCCAATGCTAATCACCGAGATGCCCTGCTGTTTGAGAGCAGAGGCCGGTGTATCAACGATATCAGAAGACCTTCCTCCATTGAGCAGAATCAACATCTGACGAACACCTTTCAGGCGTCTACTCCCGGAGGAGGTTGTAAATACATTGTCCCTGACATATTGGAGGGCTGACCCGGTGTTAAGGGCTCTGCCTCCTCTGTGTGTCAGCCTTCTGACCGCCTCCACAATATCCTGTCTTGTGGTATATGTGTTCAGATAGAAATGGACCTCTGCATCTCTGCTGTATTGTACCACAGAGACACGGTCATTGTTTGATCCCACATTGAGTTTCTCCACAACTCTCTCAACAAAAGCACGCATGGCAGGGAAGCCATTCTTGGTACTATCCGAATCGTCCAGTAGGAATACAATATCCTTTTTGGTGGTGTCAACTGAGAAAAGAGGAAGACAAGGAATAAGAAGCTATGCAAGAACCAGGCGGGTGGACAAATCATGGGGTTATAATTGATTTCTTTGTAGGCATCTTGCCCTGTCTACTTTTTATCTATAGACAAGCAAAGGAGACCACCACCTCTAATTTAATTCATCCCGAGAGCTTAACAAGTTTGACTATCAATATATTTAATTCAGTTGAAGTGAAATAAGACAGGTAACCTCTGAGGTCGGCAAGAGGCAGTGATTGTTAACATACCAGCTACGGTTGGTGATTCAGGCGTGAAGTCAGTAACCACAGCCTCCACAGAGGACTGAAGTTGCTGTTGAACACCCGGAAGGTCAATGAATTCAGATACAGATAGAGCTGAACTGGGATCATGGGATATCTTCTGCAATTCTCCACTATCAGCGTTTTGGTTTCCAATTGCAAGGATCAAGACACCCATCTGTTTAAGAGCGGCTGCTGGTACATCGACGCTGTCAAAGGACTTTCCGCCACTTATCAATATTAAGAGCTGTGGAACTCCTTCCATGCGTCTGCTTCCAGCAGATGCTGTGAAGACATTATCCCTCAAGTGCTGGAGAGCTTCTCCAGTCTTGAGAGGTCTTCCGCCTTTGTGTGTCAAACCTCTGACGGTGTCAATGATTAGGGCTTTGGTTTTGTACGTGTTGAGATAGAAATGGACAACTGTATCTCTGCTGTACAGAACCACTGAGACACGGTCTCTGTTGTCATCCACACTGAGTGTCTCCACTACTCTTTGGACAAAGTCTTTCATGGCTGGGAATCCACTTGTAGTAGCATCGGATCCATCCAACAAGAACACAACATCTTTTCCAGGTGTCTGTGTCTCCACTAGGGAACATAAAATAAGAGACATAGTTATGTACTTGAGTCAAGTACTTGAGTCCGGCATGTTGCCTAATAAAAGTAGGCGAGAATAGCTAACCTCAATGTTTGGGGGTTACACTACTAATGCTGGCACGCCAGTTGGTCAAAGTGACACTGGCTGAACTCATTTGGAAAATTAGACTTTAAGGCATTCCCTTATGCATACGACCAAGGCCTTATGATGTACGGATGGTCATTTTCTTACCTGTTACTGTTGTCGGCATGGTTGTGGCCCTCACTAGCACTGTTCTCATTACAGTGGAGAGCTGTTCATGGACACTGGGGAGGTCAGTCAACTCAAACACTGATAGAGCATAACTGGGGTCAGAGGATATCTTCCGCTGCTCATTTCTGTCAGAGCTCTTTGTTCCAATGCTAATCACCGAGATGCCCTGCTGTTTGAGAGCAGAGGCCGGTGTATCAACGATATCAGAAGACCTTCCTCCATTGAGCAGAATCAACATCTGACGAACACCTTTCAGGCGTCTACTCCCGGAGGAGGTTGTAAATACATTGTCCCTGACATATTGGAGGGCTGACCCGGTGTTAAGGGCTCTGCCTCCTCTGTGTGTCAGCCTTCTGACCGCCTCCACAATATCCTGTCTTGTGGTATATGTGTTCAGATAGAAATGGACCTCTGCATCTCTGCTGTATTGTACCACAGAGACACGGTCATTGTTTGATCCCACATTGAGTTTCTCCACAACTCTCTCAACAAAAGCACGCATGGCAGGGAAGCCATTCTTGGTACTATCCGAATCGTCCAGTAGGAATACAATATCCTTTTTGGTGGTGTCAACTGAGAAAAGAGGAAGACAAGGAATAAGAAGCTATGCAAGAACCAGGCGGGTGGACAAATCATGGGGTTATAATTGATTTCTTTGTAGGCATCTTGCCCTGTCTACTTTTTATCTATAGACTAGCAAAGCAGACCACCACCTCTAATTTAATTCATCCCGAGAGCTTAACAAGTTTGACTATCAATATATTTGCTTCAGTTGAAGTGAAATAAGACAGGTAACCTCTGAGGTCGGCAAGAGGCAGTGATTGTTAACATACCAGCTAGGGTCGGTGATTCAGGCATGAAGTCAGTAACCACAGCCTCCACAGAGGACTGAAGTTGCTGTTGGACACCGGGAAGGTCAATGAATTCAGATACAGATAGAGCCGAACTGGGATCATGGGATATCTTCTGCAATTCTCCACTATCAGCGTTTTGGCTTCCAATTGCAAAGATCAAGACACCCATCTGTTTAAGAGCGGCTGCTGGTACATCGACGCTGTCAAAGGACCTTCCGCCACTTATCAATATTAGGAGCTGTGGAACTCCTTCCATGCGTCTACTTCCAGCAGATGCTGTGAAGACATTATCCCTCAAGTGCTGGAGAGCTTCTCCAGTCTTCAGAGTTCTTCCACCTTTGTGTGTCAAACCTCTGACGGTGCCGATGATTTGGCCTTTGGTTTTGTACGTGTTCAGATAGAAATGGACAACTGTATCTCTGCTGAACTGAACCACTGAGACACGGTCTCTGTTGTCATCCACACTGAGTGTCTCCACTACTCTTTGGACAAAGTCTTTCATGGCTGGGAATCCACTTGTAGTAGCATCAGATCCATCCATTAAGAACACAACATCCTTTCCAGGTGTCTGTCTCTTCACTAGGGAACATAAAATGTGAGACAGTTAGGTGTTTTTGTGTCCGGTGTGTTACCTACACCATTAAAAGTAGAATCAAACTATATATTTATTTTTTTTAGCTTTGATCCTGCTATTATTTTGTAGATTCTGGCACAGCTACTTCCTTTTCTTTCTTTTTGTCTTTCTTAATTAATTAGTTAATTAAAAAAATTGGGAAGTCTCTCACCTTCTTTAGATTCCTCCTCAACTCCTATCTGATTAAGGTAACCCATCAAACTTTGTTGAATATGGGCTAGATTGACAAAGTCAGGGACTGAGATAGCCTGATTTGGTACAGTTGAAATAGCTTGCATCTCCGCTGAACTGGACATTCTTGATCCAATTGTAAATATGTCTACTCCTGCAGCCTTGAGCATACTTGCCGGGCCTCTGGGAGAATCCCGGGATCGTCCTCCAGCTAACATTATTAGTATCTGCTTGGCACCTTCATGATGTCGGCCTCCAGCGTTTAAAGCGAAAACATTGTCCCACACAAACTGCAGTGCTGCTCCAATATAGTGAGGCCTTCCCCCTTTTGGTGTGAGACCTGCTATGCGTCTAAGAACATCATCTCTGGTGTTGTATGTATTCAGATTGAAAAAGAGTTCAGCATTGTTGCTATACTGAACAACAGCAACTTTATCTCTTCCTCCATCCAGGTCAAAGCCGTCAACAGTTTTTCCAACAAATTCTCGTACAGCAGAAAATCTGCTCTTGACATCATCCGAGCCATCAATGAGAAAAACAAAATCTCTGTTTGCTCTGGAGCTCGTCCCTAGAAAAGTCCACAATAACATCAGTTGTTAACATCAGTTGTTAACGGTTGTTGCTGCTGTTCACAGTGTTTAGACATACACTGACCTATCTCTTTTTTAGGTACAAATGGACAATTATTCATACTTGTGTTCACTCACCTACACTGCGGCTGACAGCGTCTTTGTAAGATGCAATGGCGGAGAGTAGCTGCTGTCTTACAAGAGGAAAGTCAGAACTCTCCTGGATAAAATACATTTTTGTAGGACTGTGTGCTAATTGCTCCAGCTCCAACCTGTCAGCATCATTTACCCCTAAGGCGTAAAGGACAATTCCAGAATTTTTCAGTCTGCCCACTGAACTTGAGACATCTTCCTCTGATTTCTTCCCAATTAGGAGAACCAGTATCTGTGGAACTCCCTGCTCGACTCTGCTTCCAGATAAAGCAGTGAAGACATTGTTTTTCACATAATCAAGGGCCACACCAGTGTTCAAGGTGGACCCTCCTTTCAGGTTAAGGCTATACAAATGATTCAACACATCACCTTTCTGTGGGTATGTGTTCAAGAAAAAATCCACAGTGGGATCTGTGCTGTACTGAGTCAATGCTACTCGTACTTTGCTTGGTCCAATTTCTATTTGCTTTACGAACTCAATGACAAAATCCAAAATTTGTCTTTCAATTGCTCTCATATCATCTGATCCATCAAGGAGAAAAACAATATCCGCAGTCTGGAGTCCTAAGTTGGAATCTGTGGAAGTGTCTGCAATGGATGCAAAAAGATATTTTACAAAACCAACATCATTGCTCTCATAACACACATTTTACCCGTCATAAACCTTTGATTTCCTTGGCATACTTGGAACACTTATCTACTTTCTTACCAATAACAGTCGGAGATTCAACTCTCTCCTGAGCCCCCCTCAGTGTGGCTTCCACAGATGGATGTATGTTTTGCAGATTCCTAAAATCGGTCACATGAAAATGGTGCGAAGGAGTGAAAGAAATGGTTTGCATCTCCAAAGTATCAGCATTCTTTGTTCCAATACTAAATGTCTTGATTCCATTTTCTTTGATAGACTGTGCCGGTCTTCTGACGTCATCTCCTGATCTCCCACCGCTGAACACATACAGATACTGAGGGACTAAGTCTGCTTGTCTGCCTCCAACTGAAGCAGCAAAGACATTGTCTCTGACAAACTCAAGGGCTCTGCCAATGTTGAGGGGTCTTCCCAGCTTATGCCTCATTGTTCCAATGGAATTGAGTACATCGATCTTGGATGAATAGGAATTCAAGTAGAAGTTGACTGTGGCGTCTCGGCTGTATTGAACAACAGCCACTTGGTCTCTGTGATCATCAAGATTTAAACTTTGAGCAATTCTCTCGGCAAAGCCTCGTATCTCTTCAAAGCCATTTCGTGAGTCAGATGATCCATCAATAAGAAATACTACATCACTTTTCTTAAATTCTGTAAGACACACAAAAGAAACAAATATAATGGAATTTTCCACATTAAAATATTACGGGTCTTCTGTGACCGTTCCCTCTAGTAATGCCAGTCAGATCAAGGGTAAAACATTAGATCTTACCCAAACCTTCTGTGGGAGCAATTTGCTCAACATGTTGGGAAGTTTCTCTTAACAAGGAAAGCACATCCTGTGTAGCAGCAGGAAACGCCTCATAGTCAGTGACTGAAAGCGCATAGTTTGGTTCATGAGATATTGTCTGCATCTCGAGGGTGTCAGCATTACTCGTTCCAATGACAATCGAAATGACACCCATCTCTTTCAGCATTCTGACAGGAGTTCTTATCTCATCTCTCGACCTTCCACCGCTCAGTAATATGAGTATCTGTGGAACTCCTTCAATGAGTCGACTTCCAGAGTCAGAAGTAAAACCATGGTCCCTCACATACTGGAGGGCTGCTCCAGTATTGTGGGGGAAACCTCCTTTGTGGCTCAGGCGTCTGACTGCATCGAGAATATCATTCTTTGTTGAGAAACGTCTCAAGTTAAAATTGATCTCAGCTGTGTTACTGTACTGGACCACAGCGACACGATCTCTGTCTGTGTCAATGTTTAGTTCTGCCACTATTCTCTGAACAAAGTGTTTAATTTCTGAGAAACTTTTTTGAGAATCATCAGAACCATCAAGCAAAAACACAACATCTCTTCTGTTGGGATCTGCAATCAAACAACAAGCTTGTTAATTAAGAAATTTGTCTGATTACATGTTGACTGTGGCATGGCTTGTGGTGCATGAAAATCTGACAATGTTAACATTTGTGCATGAGGTGTACAGCATGAGGTAATTTCAGTCGCCACATCCTTACCATACACTGCTGGTGTGATAGCAGTGGCTCCACCCTCTTTGATGGAAGAAAGTATTTGTTGTTCAATGCCTGACAGATCAGTGGTGTCTGCTGCAAAGAACGAACGGCTGGGTTCCTCTGAAATGGACTGAATTTCAAGGGCATCTGCATTGTTTGCTCCGATCACAAAGATCATGACACCACTTCCTTTCAAGCTTTCAACAGCATTTCTGACGTCGTCACTGGACCGTCCACCAGTAAAGAGAACCAGAATCTGAGGGACACCATTTTGTTGTCTACCGCCATAAGGGGAAGTAAAAACAATATCCTTGATGTATTGAAGGGCTGCACCAGTATTGCGGGATCTCCCTCCTTTTGGCCTCAGAATTCCCACATTGCCAACAACATCCTTCTTTGTTTTATGTGTCTTCAGAAAAAATTCAACAAAGGGCTCTCTGCTGTACTGTACCACTGACACACGATCTTTGTTCCCCTCCACATTGAGTTTCTCCATCATTCTCTCAACAAAGTCGACCATTGCTGGGAAGTCATTTTGCATTTCATCCGAGGAGTCCAGTAAAAACACAATATCACGCTGAATCGATAGAGTTTGATCTGCAGAATCTTTGACAGACAGATGAATGATGTTCAGTCATGAAAAAGGATTAAGACTATGGTAGGTAGGTAGGGAAGGGGGTAGGTGGGTAGGGGGATAGCTAGGTAGGTGGGGAGGGAGTTAGGTAGGGGGGGAGCAGTTAGGTGGGCAGGTAGGTAGATAGACGGGGTGGGAGGTAGGTAGGTGTTCTTACCTAGACCGTTGATTGGTTTTTGCTGTGGTTGCTGTCGAGGCACCCTTTTCACAAATGACACAAGTTGTTGATGGATTCTCGCAACATCATCAAAGCGAGGCAGAGAGAAAGCATAGGAGGGGTTCTGAACAATCATTTGCTGCTCCAGTATGTCTGCATTTCTCGTACCAACAAAGAATGGAACCACTTTGTCGTGTTTCAGAGCTACAGCAGCTCTCACAACATCATCACGAGATCTTCCCCCACTCAACAGAATAAGTATCTGAGGGACACCCTCTTGACGCCGACTCCCAGAGGAATCAGCAAAAGCATAATTTCTCACATAGTCGAGGGCCCCCCCGGTGTTGAGCAGTCTGCCCCCTTTATGGTTCAGCTGCTCAACAGCAGCAAGAACCTCTTGTTTTTCTGTGAAGGTGTTCAAACTGAAATGTGTCCTTGGCTCTCTGCTGTACTGGACGACAGAAACACGGTCTAGGTCCTCACCAACACTCAGCATCTCAATCACTTTTTTGACAAAACCTTTCATCGCTGTGAATTCATTCCGTGTTTCATCTGACCCGTCCAGCAGAAACACCACGTCTCTTTGTGGGCTCTCTAATTCAACTGGAAAAGAACAGGAAAACCTTGTTTGAGAAAATCTTGTTTGACTTGTCCACAGAAGAAACTGCTGCAGTCATTACATAGAACCATTACGCTGCATTCACACCAGACGGGACGCACATTTCTCACCTGATGTGATTACATACAAAATCAACACAAAACCATGAAAATTCGTGAATTCTCGCTTGGCGTCCCATGGCAGACATCAGTAGGACATTGTTGCAGGAGTTTGGGTGGAGCTTATTATAGCTGTCTGACCCCCACATGATGCCATGACAGCATTTTGTTTTCATATGGATCTGTGACTGACTGACAGAGAGCATACATGTATAATGAGGTAAAAAAATGTTGCTTGCATCATTCTGGAAAAAGACGGGCATATATTTGCTGACTTGTGTTTCTTGTTCAAGTGCATTGCTATAATTTGTGTCTAGCTTAGTGTGAACGCGGCATTATCGCTGGTAAATGAAACTGAAAGTAAAGATGAAGGCGATGGAGATGAAGACGGATGAGAGCCAGAGAAGCTTAACAGCTTAACAGACAGCTTAACTAAGAACCTCCGTCTAGTCACTGGAGAACGTTTGAGAAACATGAAATTGATCAAGTGAGCCATCAAGGAGGAACACGATGTCTCTCCTGTGGCCCACTGTTTCTACGAGGTGGATAAAAAAAAAGATCGTTGACGAAGAAAGTGTTCAAGACTTTCTGCACTCTGAAGAGAAGACGAGCCATTGCTCTGAAATTGTTATTTCAAGAAGAAATTCCATAATCAAACCTTTTTTTGATCAAAAAAGGGTTCGATTTTGGAAGTTGGAACTTTGGAAGGAATTTGAAGAGACGATTGAAAAAACATTTAAATGATAAAATCTAAGAAACACAGAACAATAATAGATTTTTTAGACTGATAAATTAGGAATATCATAATTTATGTCCAGCTCCATATCATAATATATATATATATTTAAACAAATGTTACTCTGAGGGCAACTAGTGTAATACTGTTATTTATGTTTGGGCACAAATGTGCATTTCTTAGCTACTAAGTCAGAGATTCCACTCATGGTTCCTTCAGAGTAGCAAGAAGTTGTGGTCGTATTGAGGGCAACATGGCGACATCAGTCACCATGAACGTGAACACAGGTTTAAAGGAAATCATATCCAACTCAGACAGTTTAGCGTCTCCCACTCCAACCCCCACTGACACAATCTCGTGCTCTTTAAGAGCCAAAGCTGGGCTTCTCACATTATCAGCAGATGAGTTGGTGCTCAGTAGAATTAAAATCTGGGGCACAACTTCTAGTCTTCTGCTGCCCGCAGAGGACATGAAGATATGGTCACAAACTGGAGAGGTTGCCTGATATTAATGCGTCTCCCACCCTTTTTCCTTAAATTATCTACGGCATTTAGAATGTCAACCTTTGACTTGTGAGAATTCAGATCAAAGTTGATCTCAGGGTCATCAGCAAACTGAACCACAGACACTCTGTCTTGACTCTCGCCCACAGACAAGCTCTCCACTAGCCTCTTAACAAAGAGTTTGATTTCTTGGAATCAATTTCTGATTTTATCAGAGCCATCCAGTAGGAACACAATATTTCTCTTAGCAGAAATGCTTTGTACTAAGACAGCAAATAAAATCCTGTTATTTTCATGAAATACCAATAAACCAGTCGCAAGTTTAAAATACTTTTAAGTTTTTTTAATAGTATTAATATATTAAAATAGCCTTACCTTGCTGCAGAACCAGGGTCAGCTCTTCCTTTGGAAGACTCACATAGGTGTTAAGCTTCTGTGGTATGGTGTTGAGCTCACTGAACTCTTTCACTTTGAAGGCGAAGGAAGGGTTATGTGAGATAGCCTCAATCTGCTTTTGGTCTGCATCCTTGACACCAACACCGAATGGTACGACTCCCCCCGTCTTCAGAATACCAGCAGGTTCTTTCACGTTATCCCTAGACCTGCCTCCACTCAAAACGATCAGAAACTGAGGTACATTTTGTGAAGCCCTGCTACCATGGCTTTCAGAGAAGATTGTGTCCTTCATGAATTTTAGAGCAGATCCTGTGTGTAGACCACGTCCACCGGCCAGGCTCATTGCATTGACGGCTCTGATCACATCATCTTTGGTTTGATAAGTGTTCAAATAGAAATTTGGATTCGGCCTCTCACTGTGTTGAACCACTGAGACCCTGACGCTGTCAGTCCCAATGTCCAGTGGTTCAATTACTTTAATTATAAAGTCCCGGATGTAGGGAAAATCTGCTCGAACATTGTCTGTGCCATCAATCAGGAAGGCGACATCCCTCTCAGCTCCAGAGAGAACTGAGGAAGAAAAGAAAAAACTATCAAACTTTTATACAGGTCACATCTCATCAGTTTAAACACAGAAATACTCAATAATAATAATAATAATAATAATAATTATAATAATAATAAATTGGACTTATATAGCTCACCAGGCTCCTCGGGGAATGTTGCTGTCACATCGCCAACCACCGTTATCAACTTTGGCATTATTACTTCAGCCATGGCTGGTAGGTTAGGGAATATTGGGTCATTGAAAGCCAAATCTGGGACAAAGGCCACGGTCTCCAGTAGGGCATTATCTGCTTGCCCAGAACTAACTGTGAAGGTCAAAATGCCAGACAGGGCCAATTTGTCAGCAACACTTTTGACAAGATCGTTAGCCGGACCACCTGTGATCAGAACCAACACCTGCTGGACTCCCTGTCTTCTGCGTGACCCAGTTGATGGTTTGAACATGTTGCTCAGTGCAAAATTCATGGCAGCTCCTGTATTCAGAACTGAGCCTCCGGTGAGCCTGAGCTGATAGATTTTGTTCACAATTTCTTCCCGGCTGTCATAGCTGTTGAGGTAAAATTCAATTCTGGGGTGCTCAGCAAACTGCAGGAGACCGATCTGGACCCTGTCAGGACGTACATCCAGCTGGTTGACTACGTTGATAATGAAGTCTCTCATGTACGGAAAGTTGGCGCTGCCAATGTAGTTTGAGCCGTCCACAAGGAAGACAATGTCCCGAACCATTCTTTGAGTCTGGACTGTGGTTATCTCAACCACTAAGAAAAAGCACACAGAAAAAGATGTCATCATTTGCATAATACCATATTCATATTTTGCTAGACTCTAGAAGATGTAAAACAAATAATTAGAAAGATTATAATTGATGCCTGATCTGTACGTAATATAAAATTGAAAGTGTATTGACATTCCAGGTGAGTGAATAGGGTGGGAAGGATATCCAGACTCCAGAGGGTTAAATGCAAACTAGATCACAAAAAATACTGTGAGGCTGCGGAATAAATTTAGTTTGCAGTAGCAGCAGCTAAACGTATGTTAGACACACACAAAAAAAGAATCAGTTGACAGCGAGTCTGGTGTCCTGTAGAAAAATGGTACTAACTGACTACAGACAGAAAACTCGCTCTGGTCCGTCTTAAATCACTTCATGGTCATTGCTGGAAGGCAACATGATTTCAACATGATTTCAACATGATTTTCAACATGTTGCACAAATTTGTAGTTTTCTAATCTGCTCTGCAGTGTTTTTACCAACCTTTGAACCTATAGAGCTGTAACTCAAACTATACTCCTTCTGTATTTTGATGGTACATTAACATTTTTCATTGGTTTGGCAGAAAACATTGCTCAACATAGGAAACCATGTTTCCCTTACAGAATGTGTTAAGTTGGGTTGAGGTACATTTTGGTCCATGGATGATTTTACCACCTTAAAATTAGCATGTTGAGTTCTATACTAGAGCATATGTTCTTTTTCTTCTTTCAATTAGGAACCCATCTGTAGATTTCTGAATATGAATTCATGACCTCGTTCAGTGAACGTACTCAGGAGACTAAGCTTTACCTGGCTCAGTGGGAACTTCTGTCACCACCACTCCAGCAAGGGTTGAGAGTGCATCAAGAATTTCCTTTGTTTGTGGGGAGGCAAGCCGACCCAATACTCGTAGGTCCTTCGGCATGAACACCACGGTGTCGGCAAAGGCAATCTGCTTTAGTTCTTCTTCATTCGCGGACTTGGAGCCTGCAGCCAGAGTCAGAATACCCATTCGGTGTAGGGCCCGAGCAGATTCTTCCACACTGTCACTGGACCTTTTGCTGGTCAACAACAACAAAAGCTGTGGCACCCCCTTCTGAATACGGCTGCCCTTGTCGGCTCGGAACATGTTTGTCCGCACAAAGTCCAGTGCTGCTCCGGTGTTGATTGTCTGTCCAGGTCTTGGTTTGATACGACTTAAAGCAGTGATTATGGCTTCCTTGGTGGCATGGGTGTTGAGATCCATATCTAGTCGAGGGATATTGCTGAACTGGGCCAAACCGATTTGAACATTATCTGGACCAATTGGCATGGTGTCGACAAACCGCTTGATGAATTCCCGCACGGCGCCGATGTTCTGTGAGCCCATTGTATTGTCCACTAGAAAAATCACATCCCGTTTCCCAACTATCGAGACTGACAAGAAAAGAAAAAAAAGTGATCATGTTATTTAAGGACATATTCCAAAAAAATAAAAGTCAATGAAGCAGTTTTTGTTAACTAGTACTGACAGACTAGACAAAAACACATCCATATATTGTTGTCAATCTGAATCAGAAGGCTTTAGAAGAATTAGGATTTACATCAAAACCTTAGAAAAAGTCATTGTTTTTCTGCAGAAGAGAGACTTACAATATGAATAAAAAAGGCTCATTAACAGTGAAAATCAATAACTTACATTTAAAAGCAACATAGAGCAGAGATTCGCCTTGAGCTGACGATCCAACTTTATTAACGGCAATATTTGGTTTCTATGTCTCGGGTTGACAAATTTGTAGTTAAAGTTTGCGGTCTACAGTAGATCAGCCCGTACCTCAAGTTTAATTCCGTTAATCGCCCCCTTCATAAATTCTGACAGCAGAACCTATATTCTAACGTAAATAAGTATTTTGCATTCATGCTGAATTATTTATCGGATTAGTGGATCGAGTTGATCATTACAGACCAGGTCTACGCACTCCTTGATTCTATAGGCTGAAGCTGCTTCAGAGCTCAGTCTTTGTCCTTGTGGATATTTAAAAGTTTGCTCCTTTATCCCCTTTTATTATATTTATGCTGAAATGCATGCTTTGATCTTGAATCGATAATACAGTGACTAAACAAACTTGATGCATTTCTTGTCTTTAACCTTCTCAAGTGTTGGTTTTGCGTTTCTTGAGTCATATTACCCTCTGAGTTTCCTGTCCTGTCCTTGTCTGTTAATACACTTGTAAACAGTTGTTTATAAAGGTGCTGTATAGAAACATTTATAGTAACTATCAGGACTGTCACCACTATTAAAGGCCCCCATCAGTGAGGAGAATCGTGTAATTGTACTTTCTACACAAGCATCTTACCATGCAGAGTCTAGTACACAGATGTAGAGCTTTGAGGGACTGTTGACAGATCAACAGAGAGGTTTACATACCTTCTATGAACTCATTCTGAACTATAATGTTGCGCTGGATCACCCCGTTAAGGTATGGGAGCATCTGGTCACCTACGTCTGCCAGTGCTTTGAATTCATGGGTTGTCAGGACAAAATTCTGATCTGTAGCAACTGCTTCCAGATCGGTGGCAGAGTCAGCGATCCCCACACCAAACGTGATTACGCCAGCCCTTTTAAGGGCGCGGTCACCGGTGCCAGTATCATCAGTCGATGGACCAGCACTGATAATCACCAACATCTGAGGCACACCCTCCTCTGCCCTGCCTCCAGATGTTTCGCTCAAAAGACTCTCGGCTACTTCCTCCAGGGCAGCCCCCAGGTTCGATTGGTCACCCCCCGGGTAGGCCAGAGCCTTCACCGCCTCCAGGACTGATGATTTGCTGTCATAGCTATTTAGATAGAACTTTATCTCTGGGTCTGCGTGGTACAGGGCCAAGGCCACCCGAACGGTGTCCCTGCCCACATCAAGTTGTTCAATGAATCTCAAAACCAAATCACGCACAAAGGGGAAGTTTGCAGCTCCAACGTTCTGTGATCCGTCAATTAAGAGTATGAGGTCAGCAGAATCTGGAGCTTTAAGGAGAGAGAGAAAACAGAACAAAATGGAACTTGTGAAGGCGTTAACACAGTGAGACAGACAAGACGTCGTGCTAGCACAACATTGCATGTGTCATGTGACATTCAAAGTGAACAAATCGATAACAACATCAGAAAACACATCATGCTGCATGTCGGCGGAACCACGGAGACCTCATACCGTCGGATCCTAACCATCAGTGACTCTTCACCCGGTCAGGCCGAGCTGTGTTCGGATGTCTCACACTAAACTAGTGGTTGTTTGGACCTTCATTCCAGTAAAATCAGATCATCTCCTAAAGCAAGTTATTATTCTATTATTATTGTTGTATTGCACATTGGCATTTAAATAATATGACATAATTACAACTGCTAATGGCTTGGTCCTGAGGTCATGTGATCAGCCATGTCTCTCAGGGGGATTAAATTTTGTGGGGGACGGGTCCAGGGTGAGTTGACCACAGTTCAGAACACAGCTCCTGATCCCGTTTCAGGATTCTTTCTTCACTTCTGTTAAGTTTGTGAGTGTATTTTTGATGTTTTTGTACATGTTTTCGATAAAGCTGTCAATGATAGATAAAATTTACCATAAGTGGTTGATTAACATTAATGAACCTGTATTATTAGACTGGTCCGGAACCGTTTTCTGGACCCAAGAAATCAGAGTACCAGGTTGTAGGGACAGTTATTTAGTTGTCGTTTATTGGTTATAGACGGATACAGTAAAGTAGGTCAAGTTATCTAATGTCAGTCTCACTGTACTTAGATAACTTAGTTATAGTAAAGTTTGCTTCTTTCTTTTATTAACAAAGAGTATGAAACAGAGAATAGAAAGAAGGTAAAACGGCCATCTTAAATCATCTATGCTTCCTGCAGAGATAATGTTTTATCCTCCTATTTTTACTTATGCCATGGAAGTTTTGTTTCGTCTGGCATTTGTCTGTCAGCAGGTTCACAAACAAACGACTCAGTGGATTCAACGATCCTTCATAGGATGTTTGGCCTGATGATAATTACGATTATTATGGTTGGGTCTAGGCGGCCCGGTGGCGCAGTGGTTAGCGCTGCTGCCTCACAGCAAGAAGGCACCGTTCAAATCAAAGTCTGCCGGCCTTTCTGTGTAGAGTTTGCATGTTCTCCCTGTGTCTGCGTGGGGTCTCTCCAGAACTCCGGCTTCCTCCCACAGCCCAAAAACATGTGATACAGGTGAATTGGTGACACTAAAATTTCCCGTAGGTGGTGTTGTGGTTGTATCTCCTATTTGTCGGCCCTGCGATGAACTGGCTACTTGTCCAGGGTGAACCCCGCCTCTCACCCGATGTTAGCTGGGATAGGCTCCAGCACCCTCGTGACCCTAGGATAAGCAGTAGATAATGAATGAATGAACTGTTGGGCCTGCTCATTTTTTAATATTTGAATGGATCTGAGTTAAGGGGGCGGAGTCAGGAATTGGCTTCGCCGACAAAGGTTTTTTTTCACCTGTAGTTTTACTTGACAGAGTTTGTGAAGCCTAGGGAGGAGGTGAGAGGATGACAGGGTGAGAGGGTTGGGCCTGTAAAAAGGAGGAACTTCCTACATTTCAAAATGGGTTAGGATAAAAGGGCGGAGTCGATTTATTACTCTTAAACATTGCGAGAAAGGACCCACCGTCAGGATCTCCGTGATAACAATGACTTTTAACCTCGGTGCTACGATGACTTTGTGTCACGTGACTCTGAGCTGCTGGGCGGAGGTTCCTGACAGCTGAGAGTCACTCTAGCATCTTTGCTATACGTAATATTTTGTTTTTAATGTTACGTTGTTTGTGTTGTCGGAATAACTGACTGAGTTATTTCATGCTTACATTGCTAGAGAGAGAGAATTGGAAGGTACTCAAAGAGCGAGTGACGTAAATAAGACTAACTATATATATATATATATTTTTTTTTAACTTTTTACATTTGATTGTGTTGTATGACGATAACAGAGTCACAGGAATCGTGTTTTCTGCGGTATGAGCTCCGGTGGGTTCCGCCCCCCCATGCAGACTCTTGTTACAGACCTCAGATAAAGTGACCAGTCATGATCCTGTGGCTCATCCTTGGTGCCTGCAGGTTTCCAGGACCAGAGAACATTTTTCATGTAAAGCAGAGTTAATCTGCATATCCGTAATGATTGTGTGCATGTATGTCTTTTCTTTGTAATGTATTATTGCACAATATTACTGGACATCTACATTCAAAAATATTCTTCAAGAACCGGGTCTGCAGGTCAAGGACGAGTCCAGGCAGGTTCATCACTGTTTCAAATACAGATTATTGCACATGTTGTAGACAGATGGACACTGTGACAGATAGAGACAGACATACAGAATGAGACGCACAGAAGCAGGGGGCGTGGTTTATATACGGTTAAAAGCTCACTCTCTGATCTTAACGGTTAAACTCCCCTGAGATCATCTTCTGTCCAGAGGTTCTCTGAGGTACTGCTTAATCTTGGGTGACTCAAATCAACACAAAATCATTTTACGTTTCTTAAATAGTTATCTTTCATGGCGGATCCGCATCTGAAACCTGACTGGCCCCTGTCCCGTCAACATTATAACTTTCAACTAGAGAGATCCTGCATTTTCATCCTGAGGCAAAGAATCCCATAGTTCTAACTTTTATGCCTTTTGGATGGTAATGAGGTAAAATTGGTCTCTGTATGGAATGTGGCCAACTTCATGGATCCTGAATTCCCCCGCTCCAAACTCTTTGTTCTGGTTGTGGTATCTGTTCTGGTTCTGGTATCTCTGCCATGTTTAGGTCCTTCCAACAGACTATTCTGAGATGACGGGTGTCGGTCTAATGCAGATCTAAATGTGTTTTTTGTAGAGTACTAAGGACATATTGAGACAAAAAACAGGTGATGTTAATTTCACAGGTGAAAGTTATTGTGGTTAAAGAATACGTGTTAAGAATAAAGTCCAGTCAGGACCAGATGTGCAGCAGCGTCTCACTGCACACGTAGACACATTAGTATAGTAGTGACGCTGGTCCCATTGCATTACCTGTCCCTCCAGCCCCAGGGGCCTCGTTTGCGACAGCAGCCCACCCTGACCGCGCCACGGCTCCACAAAGGTTGTCTACTAAATCTTGGCTTAATTCCTGCAAGCCCAGGACAGAGTCTAGCCGGAACACGTAAAATGCGGTTGACTCTAGCCATTTCCCTTAGCTCAGAGTCGACTGCATCCTGAACTCCGACTGCAAACACCTCAACTCCTGCGAGTCACACCACCTGACCTGGCATGACAACGTCATCCTGGGAGCGCCCGTCTGTTAGCACCAGCACCACCCGGGCCACTCCTTCAACAGCTCGGCTATCCAAAGCAGTGTCCAAGCGCGTACGGAGCAGGAAATCCAGACCCAGGCCGGTGCGGGTGCCCCCACCACGGTAAGGCATGGACTTGATGTGTGTCGGGAGCCCCGTGTTGTTGGGTAACCGTTGAGCTGGAACTCAGTGCGTGACTTGTTATTGTACTGCAAAAGGGCAAAGCTGCACCTGCCCCTTCCGACCCGCCACGGCGCTGGTGTCAAGTTGAACAGAAATTGTCTGACATGCTCAAAGTTCTCCACGCCGATGCTCAGTGACGAATCCACTAGAAAGTACATATCAGCCGCCAACCCATGTGCACAATGTCCGAGGGAGTGTTTGGAGGACAGGAGTGAAGACCAGGAAAAAGAGATGCTTGTGGTTTTGTTGAACCAAACATTAATAATATAATTGAAAAATGTGAGCCATTAGAACTTTAACCGGCTAAGAACCATCCGACTGAACTAGTGCCGTGTCGAGATAGACATTAATCACATTGCTTATTAGAATGATAAAAGTTATTTCTGGAAGTGTTTCCTTCTACACGTGTTTTTCTGAGGATCTCACTAACCCTAACTGAAGACTTTAAAAAAATCCAGGAGGTGTCTAGAACAGCTCCGCCCATCTTACCTTTCTGAGCATCCAGGTTTGGGAGGAGTCCTGCAAACAGGACGGCCAGGAGGGCACAGAGCGGCAGCAGGCGGGGCCTCCACATCTTCGACCACAGCAAAGGGGACACCTAAGAACGGGACACGTCAAGATTCAAGGATTCAAGGATCTTTATTGTCACCTGTGCAGAAATGTAGCAGAAAACCAGAGAATGGAAAAAATGTTTCTTTCTGACGGAACCACAGTGTAAAAGTAAAGATCTGATACCACAGGACCGCTCAAGACTCCAGTACAGGTTCCAAAACAAAACTTCTAAACTGATTTCCACTAAATGTAGCAGTATGTACTGTATGTGTGTATGTACTGTATGTACTGTATGTACTGTATGTATGTACTGTATGTACTGTATGTATGTACTGTATGTGTGTATGTACTGTATGTATGTGTGTATGTACTGTATGTGTGTATGTACTGTATGTACTGTATGTATGTACTGTATGTACTGTATGTACTGTATGTGTGTATGTACTGTATGTGTGTATGTACTGTATGTACTGTATGTACTGTATGTATGTACTGTATGTACTGTATGTATGTACTGTATGTGTGTATGTACTGTATGTATGTGTGTATGTACTGTATGTGTGTATGTACTGTATGTATGTGTTGTATGTACTGTATGTGTGTATGTACTGTATGTGTGTATGTACTGTATGTATGTGTTGTATGTACTGTATGTGTGTATGTACTGTATGTACTGTATGTACTGTATGTACGGTATGTATGTACTGTATGTATGTGTTGTATGTACTGTATGTGTGTATGTACTGTATGTACTGTATGTATGTATGTACTGTATGTGTATACTATATGTATGTGTTGTATGTCCTGTATGTATGTGTTGTATGTAATGTAGGTGTGTACTGTATATATGTACTGTATGTATGTGTTGTATGTACTGTATGTGTGTATGTACTGTATGTGTGTATGTACTGTATGTATGTGTTGTATGTACTGTATGTGTGTATGTACTGTATGTACTGTATGTACTGTATGTACGGTATGTATGTACTGTATGTATGTGTTGTATGTACTGTATGTGTGTATGTACTGTATGTACTGTATGTATGTACTGTATGTATGTACTGTATGTACTGTATGTGTGTATGTACTGTATGTGTATACTATATGTATGTGTTGTATGTCCTGTATGTATGTGTTGTATGTAATGTAGGTGTGTACTGTATATATGTACTGTATGTATGTGTTGTATGTACTGTATGTATTTAATATATGTATGTACTGTATGTGTGTACTGTAGGTTTGTGTTGTATGTGCTATATGTATGTGTTGGATTTACTGTATGTACTGTATATGTGTACTGTATGTACTGTTTGTATGTATTGAATTTACCGTATGTATGTGTTGTATGTACTGTATGTATGTGTTGTATGTACTGTATGTATGTACTATATGTATGTACTGTATGTATGTAATGGATGTGCACTATATATGTATGTATGTACTGTATGTACTGAATGTGTTCTACTGTATGTACTGTATGTATGTACTATATGTATGTACTGTATGTGTGTACTGTATGTGTGTACTATATGTATGTACTGTATGTGTGTACTGTATGTATGTACTGTATGTACTGTATTTGTATACTGTATGCATGTGTTGTATGTACTGTATGTATGTACTATATGTATGTACTATATGTATGTACTGTATGTGTGTACTGTATGTGTGTACTATATGTATGTACTGTATGTGTGTACTGTACGTGTGTACTGTATGTGTGTACTGTATGTACTGTATTTGTATACTGTATGTATGTACTATATGTATGTACTGTATGTATGTATATATGTATGTATGTATGTATGTGTTGTATGTGTGTACTGTATGTACTGTATGTGTGTACTGTATGTATGTAGTTTTTGTATGTAATGATTTGTAATAAATCATGTATTCATTCATGAATAAATGCCACATAGAGTTAAAGGATTTATGGGTCATTAAAAAAAATGTAACTCATCAGCCCGACACTCCAACATCGAGAAGAAGCGCTTAAAGATCGCAAACCTCCGGCAAGGCAGATCAGAACCAATCAGATCATTTTATTAAGAAAAACTTACTACAGGTTATTTTTTAATGTTTGAGTTACTGCCAGCCTCTAAATCCATCGACAACTCCAACAAACTCTCTGAGCATCTCTCAGGTACTCTGTAGCCACTCGTCTCCTGCGCCTTCCACTTCAGCATCTCTTTTCAGCCCACCGAGCCCCAAAGTCCACCCCAAAAGGAACATCAAAGGAACTCCTGAAACTTAGCCCCCAGCACCTTCCCCGAAGGAAGATCAGAGGAGCATAGCAGCAGTCCATATCAGAACCAGTAGGCTGATATGGACCGGGTCCGCAGCAGGGTGAGAGTTTGGGCTCTTTCAGATTGTGATGGTGACTGAGGTCTTGGATCTTTGTCAATTTCAACTATATAACTCCTGAAGTGACATCAAAGCTCTCTTAATTCTCATGCCCCTCTGTGTTTGCTGCAGTGGGTTCCACCCGTCCCACAGAGTTCTGCTGGATCTAGTTGCTGTGTTCTGGATTCATATTGACCTTTCCTGGTCCACCAGCCGGTTCTTCTTACGTGTTTGTTTTTTCGCCGTCTATTTGCAGTAACTTTCAGCTTCATGTCATTAAAGCAGTTTGTCTTAACTTTTCTGAGCTGATCAGATCTAACCATCTTCATTGTTAAGAAGGACATTTCCTGGATCTGAGTCTTTATCCAGAATCACAGCAACATTTTAGGGCCGGGACCCAACCCTCCGCAACGTCCGCTGGAAACGGAACGTCTTCATGACAAATAGATGAGAGGAAGAACAGGATCAGGGACGATCACAGCCAAAGCAAACCTCAATAAATCTCCAGCTTATAGAGTGAAGAGTAAAAGACGGAATCTTCAGAGACGGGAGTAAAAGAAGGGACTCAAACCTCTCAACAATGCTCAGTACAATAATCAGAAAGATTTCAGCAAATCCGCCTGAGCCAAACTCAGGATCTTCAGATGCAGCCGGACCGAGAAAGTCCAACAAGCACAGCGACTCCTGCGGACAGGAAGCAGGAGAAACTCCACAGAAGAAAGGCCCCAGGTGGAACTTAATCAAGATCTTCTCTCACTGCCGCTCATCAAAAACAGAACAAATACCAAACGACCGACTCGTCATCTGGAAGGATTTTCACTCATATAATTTAACAACCTCGCGGTTAGACTAACGATGGGGGCGGGCTCTGATGATTGACGGTGTCTGCTGGAACCACGAAAGCTCTCATGTGTTCTGTATCAAATCCGGCTGATTCCAGATTTACTGCGTCTTAAAGGAGCAGCAATGAGTTTCGGTTTTCTGCTGATTGTTTGTTGTTGGGAGGTGCTGGTTGTCATGGATACGAAGGACAACAAGAGCTGCTACTGCCCTCTAGTGGAACCTGTGAGCAGAACACAGGTTCAAGTGTTTACGAGGAACCTGATTTATGAATAAAAACGGTTCTTTTATAAGTAGCCAGTTTATTGTCAGCAAACATTGAATCAATACTAGATGTCCTATACTATATAATAGGACATCTATAGACATGTTTGTATAAACATTATATATAAACAATATATATATACATATATGTATATACATATATACATATATGTATTTATATGTATATATATATGTATATATATACATGAAAAGGTTTGACCGCACACCTGTCCACAAAGTCCTTAATGGTGTTAGATAATTATTTGATTTGTCTGATGTCAAGAATTTTTTATTGTTGGTTTACATAACCGCTATAATATTATTATGTTATTATTAGTATTATTACTATTATTATTACTATTATTATTATTATCATTATTATTATCAATAATATTGTTATGAATATTATTATTAATATTATTATCATTTTTAATATTATTATTATTGTAATTATTATTACTATAATCAATATTATTATTATTTTTAATATTGCTATTATTCATATTATTATTGTTGTATTTGTTGCCAGCATTGGATAGTAACTAAGTACATTAACTGAAGTACTGTACTTAAGTATAAATATAAATAGAATAAATATAAATATACAACTTCACACTTTTCCAACTGCTATGGGAACGAGGTGATGCTTTACTTCTGACTGTTTATCTGTTTGTTTGTCTGTTTTTTTGTCTATTTGTTTATCTTTTTGTTTGTCTGTTATCTGTTTGTTTGTCTGTCTGTTTATTTGTTTGTCTGTTTATCTGCCTGTTTATCTGTTTGTTTGTTTGTCTTTGTATCTGTTTGTTTATCTTTTTGTTTGTTTGTCCGTTTATCTGTTTGTCTGTTTGTCTGTTTATATGTCTGTTTATCTGTTTGTTTGTTTGTCTTTGTATCTGTTTGTTTATCTGTTTGTTTGTCTGTTATCTGTTTGTTTGTCTGTCTGTTTATTTGTTTGTCTGTTTATCTGCCTGTTTATCTGTTTGTTTGTTTGTCTTTGTATCTGTTTGTTTATCTTTTTGTTTGTTTGTCCGTTTATCTGTTTGTCTGTTTGTCTGTTTATATGTCTGTTTATCTGTTTGTTTGTTTGTCTTTGTATCTGTTTGTTTATCTGTTTGTTTGTCTGTTATCTGTTTGTTTGTTTGTCTGTTATTTGTTTTTGTATCTGTTTATCTGTTTGTTTGTTTATCTTTTTGTTTGTCTGTTATCTGTTTGTTTGTCTGTTCATTTATCTGTTTATTTGTTAATCTGTTTGTTTTTGTCTTTTTATCTGTTTGTTTATCTGTTTGTTTATCTTTTTGTTAGTCTGTTATCTGTTTGTTTATCTGTTTATTTGTTTGTCTGTTTATCTGTTTGTTTTTTGTCTGTTTATCTGTTTGTTTGTTTGTCTGTCTGTTTATTTATTTGTCTGTTTATTTGCCATTTTGTTTATCTTTTTGTTTGTCTGTTATCTGTTTGTTTGTCTATTATCTGTTTTTTGTCTGTTTATTTATCTGTTTATTTGTTAATCTGTTTGTTTTTGTCTTTTTATCTGTTTGTTTATCTGTTTGTTTGTCTGTTATCTGTTTATTTATCTGTTTGTCTGTTTTAATTGTTTGTTTATCTGTTTGTTTGTCTGTCTTTGTATCTGTTTGTTTATCTGTTTATTTGTTTTTCTGTTTATCTGCCTGTTTGTGTATCTTTTTGTTTGTCTGTTTGTTTGTCTGTTTGTTTGTCTATTTGATTATCTGTTTATTTGTTAATCTGTTTGTTTTTTGTCTTTTTATCTGTTTGTTTGTCTGTCTGTTTATTTGTGTGTTTGTTTATTTGTTTGAGGCAGGTTTTGGCGTCTTGTGCAGGTGATTAGATGTTGACGTTTATCAGGAGCTTTTAAAACTATTTCCTGATTGCTGAACTTTCAGAGAGGCGACGTCGACAGGTTTGATCTCAAACGACTGTTGTTTCTTTTCCAGTCTCTCATCCGATCCTCAGAAACTCAGAGAAGAAAATCTGACAGATTGATTGACAGCCGATCCTTGTCAGGTGATTTTTACTTTTTGGGAATGTTGTTCCGTCTGCAGCAGAGTCCTGGTTCTGGGCGGATCCGCGTCTGCGTCTTCATCTGTGGTTTAAGAAGAGTTGTTTCCCAGCTGGAGGGAGGGGCTGCGGACTGAGCCTTCAATCATCTCCACCAGCAGCTCCAGAGTCGTTAACCGTAAACACTGGCTGTTCTTAATGGAGCGCCGGCGCTCCGTGTTTACACTGGACCCCGGTCACTTTAAACAGAACACACGGATCTGAATGACCAATCTGTGTGGAAAAAAACACTAATGCTGCGTTTTTGGATTCCATCTTCTGACAGGATCATCAATTTAGATAATCCAAACAAAGCAAGCAGAAGTAAAGAACGTCGGGAACTGCTGAAGAGTCTGGATGGTTCCTCAGGGAAAAAGACGAGATTAGACAGTCGCAGATCATAAAGGAGAAAAAATAAGACTGGCCGTGCTTCTGGAGGTTCTGAGAAGTGGGTCGGTCGTTGATCTCTTCCTCATGGAACAATAACTGGAGCTATGGAGAACATTCTTCACTGAGGTTCTGATGGCTGGAAGAACCGAAGGAGATCCTCTTCAGGGTCTTTTAAGGAAGTCGGCTGTCTGGAGCCTGAGCGACCCGGAGGAAGTATTTGTAACAAAGTACAAATACTTCACTACTCTGTGTACGCAGAGTTCTTAGGTACTTGAGAACTTTTTTTTCTCACAGCGTTGAAATTTTACTGGCCTCAATTCAATGAGAATATTAGAAGTCCTCACTGGCTGTCCTTCATCATCATCATCAGCATCATCACCTTCACTACCATTATCAACATCATCATCATCAACACCATCAACACCTTCATCCCCAGTATCACCATCATCACCTTCATCACAAACATCGCTGTCATCATCATCAACAGCATCATCACCATCATCCATCAGCACCATCAGCACGATCATCACCTTCATCACCATTATCACTGTCATCATCACCTTCATCACAAACGTGCGGTATAGAAGAAATAATAATTATCAAGCTCTGTCTCCGGCTTTTCTAATAAAATATAATCAAATTAAGAAACTTTACCACAATAAAACAATCAAATAGGACGAAGACACGAGGAACTAGAGGTTCGGGGAAACTTCCTGCAGATTCCTTCATTAGTGTCTGAATTATTGCCAGCCTCTAAATCCACCAACAACTCCAACAAACTCTCTGAGTATCTCACAAATACTCTGTAGCCACCTGTCGCTTGCACATTCCACTTCAGCGTCTCTTTTCAGCTCACTTAGCCCCCCAGCTCCACTCACGAAGGAACATCAAAGGAATCAAAGGAATTACTCTTTTGTCATTAACATAATAAGTTAGTAAACGAAAAGTTGATTCTATGAATATCTGTCAAACCTTTTCTCGTTTGATTGACAGCAAAGGTAAAAAATGAACACTTCCTGTCTATAGTACCTGCCCTTTCCTCACGCTGATCCATGCCTCCTGCCTCCAACATCAACTTCAGGACAAATTGTTCACCTGCTGAGTGACAGGTCCCACCCACTAAGAGGTGGCTCCGCCTCCTTTGATCGAAAGACATTGTTCATCTTTGTGATCATGTTCTTATTCTTATTTTTAAAGGCGTCTCTTCATCAAACTAGGTCTGCTGGACTTCCTTTTCAGACCTGCAGCAGATTGACCTCTGGACCAAACATTAATGACCTCAAGACCTTCTTCCATGTACCGTAACACGTTTCTCCTGCTGGAGAGGGAACCCTCAGAGAATTTCCTCGTCTGCTCTCCATGTGTGCATTCTTCAGCTAATTGTTCTGGTTCTCCCTGAGCTACAGGAACATCTGCTCTCCGCTCCTTTAACCCTCCAACAGTATGCTCAATCAATTCACCACTCCAGAAGCAGCTGGATGGAGAACATGATAGAGGACTTAAACTTCTGATGTTTTGGCTCAGGAGACGGTGGAGGCATCAGTTCAGACATGTCAGCACCTTGGTTATCTTCAGCTTTGGATTTGTGGCCAAGAACTCTGGTCTGCTGAGTGAAAGTTTTGTTGGGACTTCATCTCTTTGTAAAATACCCTGCAGATCCTCTGAGTGTGTTTACCTTCAGACCAGGATCTTGTTCCTCTGGTTCTGATCAGCAGTGGATATTCCGTCTACCGGGAGCTGTGGGAAATCTGGTTCTTCATGCCCATCCATACATGAAGAACCATCCATGGAGGGATCCTGATAACTGCCTGATATTGGTGATGACCATCACCACGGTGTAGTCTGATGTTCCTCAAACTGATGACTTCAGGCAGAAATGGTTCCTCCACTTTATGACCAGAGGTCCTGCTCAGTGTCCAGCCTCCTTCTTCTCAGGGGGAGAGGACTGAGGTGACTTAGTCTCCTTTTGATTAGATATCTAGTTTGATGGTTTATGTTTTGTTAATAAAGCCTGGATTTGGTCATTTATCAGGAGACATTTGTGGACAGGAGGTGAAGAAGCGAGTGCAGGAAGAATGAAGTGGGTGGAGAAGAGTGTGAGGAGTTATCTGTGACCAAAGAGGAGCAGCAGGAGTGAAGGGAAAGGTTACCAAGATGGAGGTGAGAGAAGTTCTGCTGGATGGTTTAGAGACGTTGGTTCTGACCAGAAGACAGGAGGCAGAGCTGAAGATGTTCAGATCTCTGGGAGTGAGGAAGAGGAGGAAGGACAGGATTAGAAAGGAGACATCAGAGGGACAGTCCAGGTTAGACGTCCTGGAGACAAAGTCAGAGAGGATAGATTGAGAAGGTTCTGACCCGTGAAGAGGAGGGATAGTGGATCTACTGGTAGAAGGAGGCTGGAGATGGAGCTGCAGGCGGGAGAAGAAGGGGGAGTTACAGTGACCTCACAAGGCTGCTTTGGTAGCAGTAGGGGGGCCCATGAGATATTAAGCTGGTGGTTTTAATGTTTTGGAGGATTCTAGTTACAAACTGAAGCCTTGTGCATCTTTTAAACACGACGGTCACTGGTTTCTTCTAAAGGTCACTGGTTTCATCTGAAGGTCACTGGTTTCATCTTAAGGTCACTGGTTTCATCTGGTGGTCACTGGTTTCATCTAAAGGTCACTGGTTTCATCTTAAGGTCACTGGTTTCATCTGGTGGTCACTGGTTTCATCTGAAGGTCACTGGTTTCCTCTGAAGGTCACTGATTTCATCTAAAGGTCACTGATTTCATCTAAAGGTCACTGGTTTCCTCTGAAGGTCACTGATTTCATCTAAAGGTCACTGGTTTCCTCTGAAGGTCACTGATTTCATCTAAAGGTCACTGATTTCATCTAAAGGCCACTAGTTTCCTCTGAAGGTCACTGATTTCATCTAAAGGTCACTGGTTTCCTCTGAAGGTCACTGATTTCTTCTAAAGGTCACTGATTTCATCTAAAGGTCACTGATTTCATCTAAAGGTTATGGTTTCATGTAAAGGTCACTGGTTTCATCTGATGGTCACTGTTTGCCCTCAGTGATCCTTCTCCCAGGAACGAGGCTTTCGGACCTTCTTTCTTCTTCTCATTTTACAGTGCAGGAGATTAATGGTTCACACCTGGTCCACTAAACGTTGCACCCCAACCCCACCACCTCCACCCACTCCGCCTCCTAGGCCATTGGCTTCTTCCTCTGGCTCATCTGGACGCTGTGGAAAACTCTCCACATCTCCACACGTTTCCATCCAGCACTGCTCAACAAGGGTGTGGTTCTGGAGCTACTGCTGCAGTGGAAACACCTCCACATCCAACTCCTACTCCAGAACCTCCAGAACCCGCGTGTGGGTGTGGAAATCGTAAAGATCTGAATGCAGCTAAAACATCAGATCTCCTATTTACATTTGATGTCATGAGCACGAGCGCATTGGATCAGACCCGTCCTCCACATCTGACAGGGTGCGATCTAGGACCTCCTGCAGCACGAGGTGATCTGTGGACCTCGTGCTGGTCCACAGATCTGGATCGGAACAATTTTTCCTCCCCACACATCTGCACAACACCAATGCAATAAATTCTACTTTGCACAAAAGAATTTCCAGCAGACGTGAAGTATCTGAAGGCTTCTGAGGAGCAGAACCCGCCCCTCTGAACGTTGCAGAAGGTTCTTCGCTCACCTCCTGACCTCTCAAAGAGCCTCGGCACTAAAGAACATGCCGTCACAGATCTGAGCCCCCGAGCCGAAAAAAACGCCACCCTCCGATCGGCACACGCTCTCCTGGTCCCGGCAGGACGCAGGAGATTCCAGACTTACCCTGAGCTGCAGAAGCTTCTCTCCGGGAATGTGAGCAGCAGGCAGAAGTTAGTGTGTGGAAAGGCTGCAGGGCCCTGTGGGCATGATCCTCCGGTTAGATCCGGTGCTGTTTTTCCCCGCAGCTCCCACAGGAAGTCTTTAGAGCAGAGAGCGATAAGAGACGAGCGGAACGGGGGTCCGGACCGAATGGAGGGAGCGGTTCCGACAGAAAGAGAGCTGCTCCAGCCCAGTCTCCAACCAGAGGAGCTGTGGTGCCGACTTCAAGGCTGGGATGGAACAAAGTTTCAAACTTCTGGACTCCTGCCACCTCTCCCTCCCTCCTCCCACATTCTGTGAGGAGAGGAAAGAGGAAAGAGGAGGAGAGGAAAGTTCTAAATGAGAACCAGACCCATGGCCCTGTTTGGTCTGGACGGGCGGCGTGGAGGATGATGTCACTATCACAATCTTCTCCTTACCTTTTCCTACGTTGTGCCGTTTCTCCATCGTCCTCTGCGGAGCCTCCGCACGTCTTCTTCTACGGTGTAACTCTGGGCAGAAGTAATGAGAGAGTTCTGGTTCTGATCCAGAGCTGAGTGCAGTCTGCATTTTCTCATCTTCTTCAGCAGAGTTTAGTAACAAAGTAAACTTACTCAAGTACTGTGCTGAGGTACTGATACCTGATTATTTGTATTTTATTTTACTCCGATAGCTCTAGTTACTAGTTACTTTTCAGATTACCTAATGATATGCATGAAGTAATCAGATTACCTCAGTCTTAAACATCTGCAGCAGTAATGGTATCCAGAATCATCATAGTAAAGCCCTGAGGGGTACAATGAGTACTTTTACTCTGAGTACTCAGAGTACATTATGCTGAGTATCCTGTACCTGCACTTCTAGAGACATATTTTTACATTCAAGTATTAGAAATTTTCTCAAGTAAAGACGTTCCGAGTACTTTTTCCATCCGTGGCTGAGATCCCGATGATGAAGATCAGGCCGGGTTTGGCTCTAGACCCCGCCCCCACCCAGGATCGCTGGGTGGGGGCGGGAAGAGTTGAGTGAAGATGGATGGAGAACTGTTGATGTTCCATCATGGCCGTTTGTCCGTCATCGGATCTGCTGGTTGAGAACATGAGAACTCAAGAGCAAGAGAGCATGAGAGCATGAGAGCATGAGAACATGAGAACATGAGAACATGAGAACATGAAAGCATGAAAGCATGAGAGCATGAGAACATGAGAACTCGAGAACTTGAGAACTCGAGAGCATTAGAGAATGAGAACATGAGAACGTGAGAACATGAAAGCATGAGAACATGAGAGCACGAGAGCATGAGAGCATGAGAACATAATAACTCGAGAACTCGAGAGCATGAGAGCATGAGAACATGAAAGCATGAAAGCATGAAAGCATGAGAGTATGAGAGCATGAGAACTCGAGAACTCGAGAGCATTAGAGAATGAGAACATAAGAACATGAAAGCTTGAAAGCATGAGAACATGAGAACATGATAGCATGAGAGCATGAGAGCATGAGAACATGAGAACATAACTAAAGAACTCGAGAGCATGAGAGCATGAGAACATGAAAGCATGAAAGCATGAAAGCATGAAAGCATGAAAGCATGAGAGCATGAGAGCATGAGAAAATGAGAACATGAGAACATGAGAGCATGAAAACATGAGAGCATGAGAACATGAGAACTTGAGAACTCGAGAGCATTAGATAATGAGAACATGAGAACATGAAAGCATGAGAACATGAGAACATGAGAGCATGAGAGCATGAGAGCATGAGAGCATGAGAGCATGAGAGCATGATAACATAATAAGTCGAGAACTCGAGAGCATGAGAGCATGAGAACATGAAAGCATGAAAGCATGAAAGCATGAGAGCATGAGAACATGAGAACTCGAGAACTCGAGAGCATTAGAGAATGAGAACATGAGAACATGAAAGCTTGAAAGCATGAGAACATGATAACATCATAGCATGAGAGCATGAGAGCATGAGAGCATGAGAGCATGAGAACATGAGAGCATAACTCAAGAACTCGAGAGCATGAGAGCATGAAAGCATGAAAGCATGAAAGCATGAGAGCATGAGAACATGAGAACTTGAGAACTCGAGAGCATTAGAGAATGAGAACATGAAAGCATGAGAGCATGAGCGCATGAGAGCATGAGAGCATGAAAGCATGAAAGCATGAGAGCATGAGAACATGAGAACATGAGAACATGAGAACTCGAGAGCATTAGAGAATGAGAACATGAGAACATGAGAACATGAAAGTATGAGAGATCGAGTGCATTAGAGCATTAGAGCAGGAGAACATGACAGCATGACAGCATGAGAACATGAGAACTCAGCGTATGAGAAGAGGACAAACACTTGAATCAGTGATGAGGGTCAAAGGTCGTCAGAGTTCTTAATAGAAAGAACTATTGAAACATAAATTTCCTGGAGCTCAAGAGCGTTCTCCTGAACACCTGAGGAGGCACAGGAGGAACTTTTCACACAGGTTCTCCAGGAATCACATGATCCCAGACCAACTTTATTTACAGCTTTGTCCAGGAGAAACCTTCACTGTAGCCCTGAAGATAAACCATGAGAGAAACTTGCAGGAACACGCTCCAGAAGATGAGACCTTCACTCAGCTGATTCAGGTAGAGACAACCTTCATGCCTCATTAAACATTCTATAACAATGAAAAATTAAACCCAATGTCATTTTAAACTTGTATTTCATGTAAACCCAGGGTAAATTCTGTGTGAACATCTGGAGAAGGTTGGTCTGGGATACCGGGTAAGAGGAAATCGGTAGAACCGTTCCAGTTCCTGTGAATAACATGGAGGGCAGAAGAACATCTCGCTGCAGCTGTTTCTCAGTCCTCCTTCTTCTATCAGCTGGTTCCCTGATGAAGCTGCGTGTAGTGTCTGCATGAGGAACATCTTCTACTGGCTGCAGTTGGCTCCACAGTAGATGGTTACACTCCTCAGCAGGCTCTTGGTCAGCTGGTTTGATGTCCAGGGGTCAAGAACAGGAAGACATTTCTATCAGTGTCAGCCCAGAGGACAGGAGGATGTACTGTGAGATGTTTCTCCTAACATCTGTGTGCATTACAGCTGAACATGCTCACCTCTGTTGAGCCACTGATCCAACTTTACATTTCTTCTTCAGTCATCAGAGAGAAAAACTCCATGTGGGAGTATTTCCACGTCGGCCCTGGTCCAGATGTCTGCAGCTCATTACTCAAGCCTCTAAGGCTTCCTGTCGTCATGGTGACGCTTTCTAACCACAGCGGTACTTTTCAAAAACATGATGATCCATCACCAGAGACTTTGTCCCAGCATGGAGAACTAGAAAGTTCTCAGGCAGTACTCCCCCACAACGCCAGTTTCAGAAGACCCAGGCCAGGTCAGACCCTGAGCCCAAGAATGACTCCAGGATACTGGATACTGGATCCAGGGGCTGGAATCATCCTGAGAGATCTGAAGGAACTCAGAGATGCTGGAATGGTCTTCTTGTCCAGCTGCAACCAGGATCATGGATGGATGGATGGATGGATGGATGGACAGATGGATAACAGATGGTTGGAAGATGAATGGATGGATGATTGATGGATGATGGATGGGTGATGGATGATGGATGGATGGATGAAGGATGATGGATGGATGATGGATGATGGATGATTGATGGATAGATGGATGGGTGATGGATGGGTGATGGATGATGGATGATGGATGATGGATGATTGATGGATGGATGAATGGATGATTGATGGATAGATGGATGGGTGATGGATGGGTGATGGATGGATGATGGATGATGGATGATGGATGATGGATGATTGATGGATGGGTGATGGATGGGTGATGGATGGGTGATGGATGGGTGATGGATGGGTGATGGATGGATGATGGATGATGGATGATGGATGATGGATGATGGATGATGGAGGATTGATGAATGGATGGATGAATGGATGATTGATTGATTGATTGATTGAAGAACATCTCTTCTTATTTGTGGAAACCTGAAATGAATTTTTCTTTGTTCTACTAGCAGATTTAAAAAAAAATATTTCTTCTAATTCCAACACCTTGTAATTTTCCTGATTTATTTCTGGAAGAGATTTTTTCCGGTGAAGAACATTTGACCCTGTTGGTATGTCACCTTCAAGGCTCACCTGAGGTTCTACCAGAAGACTCACTGACCGCAGGTTTCCATCCAGTCCATCCAGTCCGTCAGCCTCCGTGGAGAGGAGAGAAATGCATGATGGGAACAGCAGACACTTCAGATGCTTCGGGGGAGGAGCTCGGTGAGCTGGAATTTCCACTTCCTGCCTGACTGAGACTCCGTAAGACCCACGACCCGTTCCAACGGCGGCAAACAATCATCTGCTGTTACTTGATGCTCCGCCCACCGGATGATGACATGGCGATGAATCCGTCATCATTAGCATGAAGGAACAAAGATGGCCAGCAGAGTAGGCGGAGCTTAGGGTGAGTTTTCATACGTGGTGATCGTATCCGCTGGTTTCCTGGACCAGAATCCAAACAGTCAAATCAGCCTGAATGACAACAACAAACACACACTAAACAACAAACACACTAAACAACAAACACACACTAAACAACAAACACACTAAACAACAAACACACACTAAACAACAAACATACACTAAACAACAAACACACTAAACAACAAACATACACTAAACAACAAACACACTAAACAACAAACACACACTAAACAACAAACACACTCAACAACAAACACACACTAAACAACAAACACACACTAAACAACAAACACACACTAAACAACAAACACACACTAAACAACAAACACACTAAACAACAAACATACACTAAACAACAAACACACTAAACAACAAACACACACTAAACAACAAACACACTCAACAACAAACACACACTAAACAACAAACACACTAAACAACAAACACACACTAAACAACAAACACACTCAACAACAAACACACACTAAACAACAAACACACACTAAACAACAAACACACACTAAACAACAAACACACACTAAACAACAAACACACACTAAACACCAAACACACACTAAACAACAAACACACTAAACAACAAACACACACTAAACAACAAACACACTAAACAACAAACACACACTAAACAACAAACACACTCAACAACAAACACACACTAAACAACAAACACACACTAAACAACAAACACACTAAACAACAAACACACTAAACAACAAACATACACTAAACAACAAACACACTAAACAACAAACACACACTAAACAACAAACACACACTAAACAACAAACACACACTAAACAACAAACACACTAAACAACAAACATACACTAAACAACAAACACACTAAACAACAAACACACACTAAACAACAAACACACTAAACAACAAACATACACTAAACAACAAACACACTAAACAACAAACACACACTAAACAACAAACACACACTTAACAACAAACACACTAAACAACAAACACACTAAACAACAAACACACACTAAACAACAAACACACTAAACAACAAACACACACTAAACAACAAACACACTAAACAACAAACACACACTAAACAACAAACACACACTAAACAACAAACACACACTAAACAACAAACACACACTAAACAAGAAACACACTAAACAACAAACACACACTGTGTGTATGTGTGTGTGTGTACGTTTGTGTATGTGTGTGAGTGTGTGTATGTGTATGTGTTTTCAGGTGTTAAACAGTTCACATGTTGGTGAGGAGAGTTCGGGGGGCCCCTCTGGACCTCCTCCCTGATTGAAGAAGCAGACCCTGTCCTTCTGGAGGATCTCCTGGACGTTCTTTGACTGTTTGTGAGTAGATCTCTCTGCTCTCCTCCTTCAAACACATCCTAAGAATAACATTCTTCTACAGTGAGGTCATTCCGGACTCCAAAGGGAAAACAGAATGATCAAACGAGCAGAACAGAAGCAGCGTCTGACTCCAGCCGGACACAATAACTTATTTTACCTGAGATGTTCTGTTTGAACACATTTAGCTTCAAGCTGAAGTTTGAGTCACTGCGGACTCAGAGGACAAGTAGGACAGAGGGAGGGATTGTGGGACTGCATGAGGAGGTCTGGAGGACCAGGAAGTATGTCAGAGTGGTCCAGGATCTGTATGACAGCAGCGTGAACGCTGAGGTGAGGTGAGGTGAGTAGTAGGAGTGATGGACGGGTTCATTGTGGAGGTGGGACTGCACCAAGGATGGGCTCTGAACCGCTTCTTGTTTGCTCTTGTGATGGACAGAGAGACGGAGGAGGACAGCAGCTCTGCTGGATGGTTTAGAGAAGATGACACGGACCAAAAGATTTGTGCCTTCATAAAGGAAATCATCATTTCAAACTTCTATTTTGTTTTTATTCGGTTGGTTCTAAGTTAAATTTAGTTTCAAGAACCGACGGGCTCAGCGTGAGATCCTCGAGTCCAAACTATTCCTCGGTGGTTAGGATTGTGTGTTGGTGTGAGTGTGAGTGTCTGTTTGTGTGTGTTGTTGTTGTTGCTAGGGAACAATCTTAAAAAAATGGACTAAAGTATTTATACAGTCCATTTCCTGCGTAGGGATGAGCCCAGCCTGGTGAATCTGCCAAAAATCTGCCAGGAGCTGAAGTTGCACTCCTGACACGAAACATCTGCTTCATCTCCAGTCCTCTGGAAGCTGAGCTGTATCTCCACGACCAGTCGTCCTTCAGAGCAGCAGTGACCATCAGCTCACTTTGTCACTGATGCTCGCTGCCCCGTCCCCCGTAGTCTTCAGCTGGACCCCCAGAAGAAATAAAGACCTCAAAGTCCTGCTGGAGCAGAGGGTCCTGAGAGATTTCGGATGAAAGAGGTCGTGGAGATCTGTCTCCGGTCTCCGGCCTCCTGGAGCAGCGAGTCCGAAGAGGGACTGACGTGGTCACGTGACCAGACGTTGACTCGGTCCCCGGTCAATGGCGATGAGAGCGTTCTTCTGTTACTGCTGACTCCCTGCATGGCGTCACTGAGAAGCAGAGATATCTGGAAGCACAAAAGCGAAACAGGAAGCAGACGAGCCAAGCAGCTGTCCACGAGGGGAGAGGAGCAGGAACTCTGGGCCCAGGAGGAGATGGAAAATGGACATGTGTTGAGAACATGAGGAACAGCTGCCTTCGGTTCCTCAGATATCCCACATCCTCTGACTGACCTCTCTCTCCAAACCTCCTTCTTTAGAGATGTGATGGTGCCACCAGAATGTCGTACCTCTGGACAACATGGCTCCATGTGATGCTCCTCTAAAGGAGGAGACGTGCTCCAGGTTTCTACAGGCTGGAGAACCAGATGTTCTCCTGCTGGCTCTAATAGTTCTATCAACTCCGGGAATAAACTCTTTGGACATGAATATCAAGGCCCAGTAAAATGTTCCTGTGATCCTGATCAGAATCAGAATCAGGTTCTGGATCGGAATCAGAATAAGGGTCAGGATCAGGATCAGGATCAGGATCAGAATCAGAATCAGAATCAGAATCAGAATCAAAATCAAAATCAGAATCTGGTTCAGGATCAGAATCAGGGTCAGGGTCAGGGTCAGGATCAGGATCAGAATCAAAATCAGAATCAGGGTCAGGATCAAAATCTGGATCAGGATCAGAATCAGAATCAGGTTCTGGATCAGAATCGGGATCAGGATCAGGGTCAGAATCAGAATCGGAATTAGAATCTGAATCAGAATAAGGGTCAGGATCAGAATCAGCATCAGAATCAGGTCCGGGGTCAGAATCAGAATCGGCATCAGAATCAGGTTCGGGGTCAGAATCAGAATCGGGTTCCGGATCAGAATCAGAATCAAGATCAGAATCAGAATCAGGATCAGGATCAGGATCAGAATCAGGATCAGGATCAGGATCAGAATCTGGTTCTGGATCAGAATCAGGATCAGAATCAGAATCAGAATCTGGTTCTGGATCAGAATCAGAATCAGAATCAGAATCAAAATCAGAATCTGGTTCTGGATCAGAATCAGAATCTGGTTCTGGATCAGGATAAGAATCAGGATTAGGATCAGGATCAGAATCAGAATCAGGATCAGAATCAGAATCAGATTCAGAATCAAAGTCAGGGTCGGGGTCAGAATCAGGATCAGGATCAGGATCAGAATCAGAATCAGGGTCGGGGTCAGAATGACACCGGGGTTATCTTCTGTAGTCCTGGTCTAACTCTGGGACCCATCTTAAATAATGGTCCAGGGTTTTCTTATTGTTCTTGTTTCATTTAATTTTTTAGGCCTACCATGACGACAACCTCTCTCCTTCCCACCCAGTCCCAACAGAACCGGTTTGTTTATCCGACGCTGACAGAAAAAATACCATTTGTCTGCATCATGCTTACAAACCTGCAAAGCTGAAGGAGAAAATCTCACAACTTTAGAGTGAGTGAAAAAACACTGGATCTGCACAAATGGATCCGCTTCAAACTTTGGCTGTTCTGCCCACAAAATACGCAACTGTCCAGAAAGGTTGGATGAAAACCTGTCTAACCCGCAGACCTACGACAGGCTGAAGAAGAAGCTCATTGTGGTCATTAGGACTGATGAAGCGCAGAGCTGAAGTTGGTATTTACAGCTCCATGAAAACAGAACCTTTAAAAACCCGTTGGATCTCTTACTTCAACCAGCACAGTCACATTGTGTAGAACAGAAGAGCACAGAACTGTGGCTCTTGTGTTCGGATGAAGCTCACGCGGCAGTTGTTTCTCCATCCAGTCATTACTCAATTACTTTCCTTTGAATCCCGTCCTGGTGGCTCCACCGGATTTTCTTTAATGAACCGCTTTGAGCAGAGAGAGCATGCTCACATATTTCCGGGCCCATTTTGGGTTTGGAAGGCCATACTGGAATATTCCTGTCTTGGTTTTCCCATGGCCCACATCTACAATGTTCTCCCATGAGAGGGATGGAAGACCCCCCCCTCTCTGTCCGCCTCAATCAGGAACCGGCCTATCTGAGAGCTGGAGTCGGACCTGGTTCTGAATAATTAGTGTTTTCCATTAAAAGCGTGAGATGGTTCTGATAAATAAAGATTTATTTTTTATAAGCTACTGCTGGTGTTTATTCTCTCATTCCAATAATAGAGGCAGGAACTGGATCAGAACCGAGGCTTCTGGTGTATCACATCTCCCTCTCCCAGTGCCAGGTCCAGCCGCAACCAACCCACCCCCCCACCGCTACCACCACACCGCCCCCCTCCTCCCGCCCTCTGAGTCACCGACCAGGAACAATGTCGACCATTGAAGGGCTGCATTTAATGGACAGCTGGAATCTGTTAATGCAGCCGTCGCCACGGCGACTCCACAATAAACGACATGCGTGCAACATTCACGAATGGAAGACAACTTCAGCCTGATCCAGGATGGAAACATGGCGCCGCTCTGTGTCACATTGCTCAGTTGTCCTGAAAGGCCCGTCAGAACTTCTGACTGACTCACCGGACCGTCGCCTTTTTCCCATGAGAAGGTTTATTTCCATGATTTGGACAAATGTCCTCTGATTTTCTCTCCTTCCCGACCTCCTTCGCTCGGAACCTTCAGACTCCGAGTCTCCACGTTTGATCCGGACTGGAGCTGCAGGTGTGAAACCTCCCCTGGACAGAGGGTCCGATGAAGAGGTGGTCTCAGTCTGGTTCTAACACGCTGAAGTCCTAAAGTCCAAATGTTCAGAGTTTATCACTGAATTCATGGAAAAGCTTTTTTGCGGTCATGCAGTTAGAACTTACGGGTTCTGGTTTTGTAGCTGAGCTTAGGGATTGATAGATTTTACTCGGTTCTGTTTTGTTTGCTCTTCCAGCTCACATATTAGTCCATGTTCCTGCTCCGGGGGGTACTTGTTGGGTCTCAGCAGAACACAGAGTGGGTCTAGACCTGCTCACAGCTGTTGTGATTTGGCGCTTTATATTTGATTTATTTGTATTTTGCGAGAATCAACCCAAACCCAGAATGTTTGAGTTGATCCGCCGCCTTCACCAGAACTCATGTCAGGGAAATCATCAACTATTTGACAGAGATAATTTAGCCCCGCAGTACCCCAGCACTCCTCCAGGCTCCTCCAGGCTCCTCTGGACTCCTCTAGGCTCCTCCAGGTTCCTCTGGACTCCTCTAGGCTCCTCCAGGTTCCTCCAAGCTCCTCCAGACTCCTCTAAGCTCCTCCAGGCTCCTCCAGGCTCCTCATGGCTTCATGAGAGGAAACCTGATATTTAGATAAAGCAGGATTTTCACAGAGAAATCTCCTTTTGAACTTTTACCGATATCAAGACATGTCTCAGAACCAGAGAAAAAAGATCTGCTTTGTTTTTTACCTCAAAAGAATCTTTTAGTATTTTTCACTGTTCGTTTCGACTTCTTGAAACATGAACTCGACTAAACAGTGTTTTAAGATAAAACATTTAGCAGGAACTACTCACTGGGATTATTAGAGATATTAGAGCTGCAGTTTCTATATTATGAGTCTCTATATCTGACTGAAATGTCTCATGGTAAGTCATCCCGTCTGATGTCCAGCTACATCTAACAGGTCTCCGGGTCTCCGGGCCTCCGGACCTCCGGGCCCCCGGGCCTCCGGATGGAGTGCTGACATGGTTATAATTGATGTTCTGTAACTCGGGGACATGAAGCGCTCTGACCCTCCCTGGGACGGGTTCTCATGCAGCAGGTTCTCAGCTCCACTCTGAGCAGCTGCGGGAGGACAGAACTTCCCGCCAAGCATTATTCGCTGTAAATCCCGCTCCAGCTCTCTGTCGGGCTGGAGCGTGTGATCCAGAGAAGCTCTCTGCAGCAGAGTGGCGGAGGGTCCGGAGCCAGGGTTCTGACAGAGTGGAACAATGTTTAAGACCCTCTGCTTTATAGGTTCATCTGGGGGGGAGCAGCTGTTACGTAACGTCAGAGGCACCACAAACGCTTCAACATGGGAGAAAAGCAAATGCAGATCTGGAAGTATGGATTGCTGGATTCTGGAGCTGGCGGTTCTTTCTTCTTTCCTTAAAAAGGAAAGAAGAAAGAACCGCCGCATCAGGACCACCCGCAGGTCAAATCGCCCCCGCCCAGTCTGGATAACGGAGGTCGGTTGCTTCAGCATGTCGCTTTTGGTTCATAAGACACTAAATCCCGGACAAAGTTCTGTCTATCCTTCATCAGGCGACCTCTACACTCCGGGTCCAGATGTGTTCTGTTCAAGTTAGAATGAACTTCCTGAGTCCCCTGAATGACTGAACTGCTGCCTTTTCCCCGGTTGCTCCACAGGAAATTAATGAAGTAGTTTGAAGGTCTCTGAAGGCAGTGCCACTAAATGAGCACATTTTTACAGTAGAAGTGGTGAGCTGTGGTTCTGATCACATCTCAGTAGAACTTTGTGCTCTGCAGAATAAATGCTGACATGTGGAAATGTGGGGAGTCATGAGTCAGCCTCTCGGATGGTTACACAAATAGTTACATAAACAACTTCCTCTGGAGGTGGAGGTCGTCTGCTCCGCATGGACCTCCAGCTCCACCAGTAAGACCTCCAGCTCCACCAGTCGGACCTCCAGCTCCACTAATCGGACCTCTCTCTCTTCCTTCTCGTTCAGTTTGTCCCTTCAGAAAACAAACTGTCACTGGGAAAATGACATTTGTGTTTATGTTTTTAATCCCAGTAGAAAAGAGCGGCCGGCCTGGTGGGACCGTGAGCACAGGTTCCGATCCATTTCTTACGTGAGGAGGTTGAAAGTTCTCCCCAGGATCCTCCAGCTTCCTCCCACAGTCAACAAACATGAATGTAAGTGACGTGGTGTCTTTGGGTCTTTGTGTCGGTTCTGTGGTGAACGGCTGACTTGTCCAGAATCTACTCCGTGTGGGATTTGCGTGGACCTTGACCGAGAGGTGGGATTTGTCATTTCCTAGAGATGAGTACCTGGAGGTCATGACCTCACCAAGTTACGACATAGTAACGTTCTGTTGATTGTGGTGAGATCAGAAATGAATGTACGAGTCTTCAGGACATTTTACCAGGGGGTGTCCACCTCCGGTTCTGTTGGGCCTCAGCAGAGGTTAGCGCTCTCTGATAGCCTCTTTCAACAGAGCTTGTCCAGGGCTAGATCGGAGCCAGAGCATGACTTAGCACCAAATCTTTGCTGTTCTAGAGTCAAGAACCGATGATGTTATGCGGTGACGTAACGGCGTGGCTCTGACTTGGCTCCTTGCTAATGGAAAAGCAGACAGGTTCTTAGGAGGTGCTATGTTGAACCAGCTAAGCACTGGCACTAGCACCAAAGTAGCCCTTGGTTATTTTTGGTGGAAAAGGGATATGAGTGCTTTCTAGTCATGTTGTCCTCTTTCTGTGTCTCCTCAGGAACTTCTGACACTTTCTCAGAAGAGTTTTCTTTTGTGCCAGATGTGATTCTCAGTGATTTTAGTCATTTTACATCAAACTGACTTCACCAGGTGATTATTATCCAGGAAGAGAAGCTGCTGCTCCTCCTCATCTGAACGATCCAACTGAGGTGGTTCACAAGCGGGTCAGGAGGATGAGCTGGAGATCCAGGATGATGAGAGTGTTGGTGGGGAGAGGGACATCTGGAATGTGCTGCTCCAATCATGACCCGACCCCGGAGAAAGAAAAAGAGGAATGTGCAGATTTCTCAAATCTGACTTTTACCTGTTTTAACAAGAGACCAAGAATAAGCGCTTCTTGTTGTAGTTGAGCTTCCTTCACCAGAATCAGGTGTGTTAGCACGAAAAAGCGTTAGCATGAAACAGCATTTACATGAAACAGCATTAGCATGAAACAGCGTTAACATGAAACATCGTTAGCATGAAACAGCATTAGCATGAAACAGCGTTACAATGAAACAGCATTACAATGAAACATCGTTAGCATGAAACAGCGTTAGCATGAAACAGCATTTACCTGAAACAGCGTTAGCATGAAACAGCGTTAGCATGAAACAGCGTTAGCATGAAACAGCGTTAGCATGTAGCAGCCGCTGAGGAACTCTACTGTGAACCCTCCCTCAGAAATGAGCCCTCCATGGTACACGGCTGCTGCCTCTGGTAACACAAAGGTTCTGAAGAAACCGTTGGACAGTCAGTGTTGGAGTCCAGAAGGAACTTTAAATTTTCTTTAGATTCTCATTTTGAGCTCCTTTCTCAGGATGTTCCTCTCCTGTTGATGTTTGTGCGGTTCTTTAGAACATGGCCCTCAGTGTGAAGGTAGCCCTATACGGGTTCTACAAGACAGTGCTGGGCTGCAGCGGGTACCGGTTGCACGATGACACAGAATGATGATGATGGTCATCTAACTGGTTAAAGTAAAGTTCACATTTCTGTCTTTCTGAAGTTCATGGTCGACACCAGAAAAATACGAACTACAGAGAAAGAGGAATCAGAGAGGAACATGAGGTACAGAGAGTCGTTTTCATTGATTTCCTTCCAGTCTCGGAATGTTCCTTTATCCTGATCCATGCCACCACTGAATGATTTCTACTTGGCCGTGAAACCCAACCTGTCATGGAAATCTGTTCGGCAGTTTTTGTGTGGTCCTGCAGAAGAAACCACCAACAAACGGTTGAGGGGGAAAACCTAACCTCCTCGGTGGAAGTAAAACTTTAAGCTCAATCAAACAGCTTCAGACTGAGGTCGGAAAATATTCCCTATTCCTGTGTCACTTTATATTTCTTGGGTCAGAGTTCTGCTCTGAGTCTGCGATTGTTCTATGTCTGACCCTGTTAGAGACCCTTGTGTTCTGCAGAAAGAAAACTCTCTCTTGAGCCTCTGAAATTTGGAACACAGAGATGTAGCGGCTGGCAGCCGAAACCCTCTGGATGAGTCAAAGGAAACTTTTCCAGCCTCCGCAATTATAAAATGGGGGAATTCCCATGAAACTGATGGCGTTCTCTAAATCTAACGGGGATTTAGAGACAAAAGGAACCTTTCACTGTACAGATCTACGCTCCCGAACCAACACACGTCCATCATGTCTCATGGACCAGGATCATGTGAATCAAAGAATCCGCGATCATAGAAGCAACTCTAACCCAAAACTCTTCGCACTCTGGGGATCTATAAGGATTCCGGTTTGGTGTTCAACTGCTGGAAAGCGGCCCGTGATGGTTTGGATCCGGTCGCTGATGGAGAATACTGATGTGACATCGTCATCATTTTGCAAACATCTTCCTGCTTCAACCAGGTTGCAGGGGAGGAGTAATAATATGATAGCAGCTGGTTGATCATCATCATCATCACCCGATCTGTGAAACCATAAAATGAGGTCTGAGCAGGAGGAAACTACGTTGATTTAATCGCTGGTTGAATCAAGTTTGAACTTTTTACTGTGCGATTCAACTTTGATTAAACTTCTGAGACATCAGAACTCTCTCTCTCCTCATCAGACGCAAGAAAGAGAGTTCAGACAAAAGACAGAAGATTTTAACGTCATTAAACGTCATCGGAACAGATATGACAAATCTTGCCTCTCTCTACCTCCCTCTTTATTAACTACCTCTATACCTACCTCTCTCTACCTCCCTCTCTATTAACTACCTCTCTATTAACTACCTCTCTATTAACTACCTCTCTATTAACTACCTCTCTCTACCTACCTCTCTCTACTTAGTTCTCTATTAACTACCTCTCTACCTCCCTCTCTATTAACTACCTCTCTCTACCTACCTCTCTCTACTTAGTTCTCTATTAACTACCTCTCTACCTCCCTCTCTATTAACTACCTCTCTACCTCCCTCTCTATTAACTACCTCTCTCTACCTACCTCTCTCTACTTAGTTCTCTATTAACTACCTCTCTACCTCCCTCTCTATTAACTACCTCTCTACCTCCCTCTCTATTAACTACCTCTCTACCTACCTCTCTCTACCTACCTCTCTCTACCTACTTCTCTATTAACAAACTATCTTAACCTACCTCTCTATTAACTACCTCTCCAGTAACTACCTATCTCTACCCACCTCTCTATTAACTACCTCTCCAGTAACTACCTCTCTCTACCCACCTCTCTATTTACTACCTCTCCAGTAACTACCTCTCTCTACCCACCTCTCTATTAACTACCTCTCTATTAACTACCTCTCTCTACCTCCCTCTCTATTAACTACCTCTCTCTACCCACCTCTCTATTAACTACCTCTCCAGTAACTACCTCTCTCTACCCACCTCTCTATTTACTACCTCTCCAGTAACTACCTCTCTCTACCCACCTCTCTATTAACTACCTCTCCAGTAACTACCTCTCTCTACCCACCTCTCTATTTACTACCTCTCCAGTAACTACCTCTCTCTACCCACCTCTCTATTAACTACCTCTCTATTAACTACCTCTCTCTACCTCCCTCTCTATTAACTACCTCTCTCTACCCACCTCTCTATTAACTACCTCTCCAGTAACTACCTCTCTCTACCCACCTCTCTATTTACTACCTCTCCAGTAACTACCTCTCTCTACCCACCTCTCTATTAACTACCTCTCTATTAACTACCTCTCTCTACCTCCCTCTCTATTAACTACCTCTCTCTACCCACCTCTCTATTAACTACCTCTCCAGTAACTACCTCTCCAGTAACTACCTCTCCAGTAACTACCTCTCCAGTAACTACCTATCTCTACCCACCTCTCTATTAACTACCTCTCCAGTAACTACCTCTCTCTACCCACCTCTCTATTTACTACCTCTCCAGTAACTACCTCTCTCTACCCACCTCTCTATTAACTACCTCTCTATTAACTACCTCTCTCTACCTCCCTCTCTATTAACTACCTCTCTCTACCCACCTCTCTATTAACTACCTCTCCAGTAACTACCTCTCTCTACCCACCTCTCTATTTACTACCTCTCCAGTAACTACCTCTCTCTACCCACCTCTCTATTAACTACCTCTCTATTAACTACCTCTCTCTACCTCCCTCTCTATTAACTACCTCTCTCTACCCACCTCTCTATTAACTACCTCTCCAGTAACTACCTCTCTCTACCCACCTCTCTATTTACTACCTCTCCAGTAACTACCTCTCTCTACCCACCTCTCTATTAACTACCTCTCTATTAACTACCTCTCTCTACCTCCCTCTCTATTAACTACCTCTCTCTACCTACCTCTCTATTTACTACCGTTCTCTAACAAACTATCTATACCTACCTCTCTCTGCCATTGAGTACACAATCACATCACAATATAACATAAAATACACAATTACATAGATTGAGACAGATATATCTATAGATCTAGATTAATCTAGATATAGATGTAGATAGATAAAGTTGGAGATAGATATAGATTGAGATATATAGATGTAGACAAAGACAGGTATAGATGGAGATAAATGAAGATATAGATATAGATATAGACATACATAAAGATGGAGATAGATATAGATATAGATGTGGATAGATATAGATGGAGATAGATATAGATATAGATAAAGACAGATATAGATGGAGATAGATATAGATATAGATAAAGACAGATATAGATGGACATATATATATGGACATATATATATATATATATATATATATATATATATATATTATATATATATATATATTATATATATTATATATATATAAATTCGGGCGGTATTGAGGTTGTGATTCGATTGTGAGTATTTTTCACTGGGACACGTTTGGTTATCTGGTAAATATAATGTGTTTCATTAGAAAATGCAGAGTAATGTCATTTTCAGATTGAATAACGTATATAACTCCTCCAGTGGATGTTTTCAGTGGCGGGTTGGTCCAGAAGGCGGAGTTCAGCAGATTTCGACCTCTGACTCTCACATTCTTCAGGACAGTTGAAACCAGACGTAGACCAGACGGTTGGTATGAGAAAACGTTTTTGTTTTCATGTAGTTTGTTTTCATAGTCATCCGTCAGAGTGAAAGTTTTCTTTTTTGTTTTTTCCAATTATTTGCAAACCGAGCCAACGTCATCGTTTATGAGACGATGACCCTTGTTTCTTTTCCGACCCGCATTCCTTTGCTTCTCTTTTAGAGCTTCTACCAAAGACATTTAACTAATCCCACCTGTCAGTTTGCTATGAGGTCACACATCCCCCCTTCTTCCTCCTCTACCATCAACAACACATGACCGACCTCTGACCTCTCCCTGACCTCATGACCACTGCAGCCTAAAACCCTGCAGCAGCTGACAAACCAGCCGTTAAAGAAGCAAACCTTTTGATCAAGTCCAGGCAGACCGGTCATACAAACACCTTCAAAACAACCGAGTCAGATGGAGATGAAACACGCAAACTAAACCAGGTAATCCATTTGGTTGAATCAAGTAAGATAAAAGGAACAAAAACATTTAAAAGAAACAGATTATGTAGATGTGCCGGGGATCAACTCCAATCCAACAGGGAGTAAGGTGCGTTTTCATCAAATATTTAAAAACTTTTAGGCTCTGGGCAGTTCTGGTTGATTCAGAAGACCGGTCCAGTGGTCAGACCGTTCCAGAGGTTAGACAGTTCCAGAGGATAAACCGTTCTATAGATTATTCCATTCCAGAGGTTGGATCGTTCCACGGGTGAGACCGTTCTAACCTCAGGAACGGTCTTACCTCAGGTCTAGGACCTAACCTCAGGTAGTTTTTGAAATTAGACCTTTCCAGAGGTTACACCGTTCTTGAGGTTAGACTGTTCCAGATGTTGGACCGTTCCAGAGGTTAGATCATTCCACAAGTTAGACCGCTCCAAAGGTTAGACCGTTCCAGAGGTTAGACTGTTCCACAGGTTAGACCGTTCCACGGGGTAGACCGTTCCAGAGGTTAGACTGTTATATAGGTTAAACCGTTCCGAGGATGAACCGTTCCTGAGGTTAGACTGTTTCAGAGGTTAGAGAGTTCCAAAGATTGGATCGTTTCAGAGGTTAAACCATTTCAGATGTTAAACCGTTCCAGAGGTTAGACCTTTCCCTGTCGTTAGACTGTTTCAGAGATTAAACTGGGCAGATGTTAAACCGTTCCAGAGGTTAGACCTTTCCCTGTCGTTAGACTGTTTCAGAGATTAAACTGGGCAGATGTTGGACCGTTCCAGAGGTTACACCATTTCAGAGGTTGGACCGTTCCAGAGGTTACACCATTTCAGAGGTTAGACCGTTCCAGAGGTTGGACTGACCCAGAAGTTGGCACGTTCCAGAGGTTGGACCGTTCCAGAAGATGGACCTTTTCAGATGTCGGACCATTTCAGATGTCAGGCCGTTCCACAGATTGGAGCGTTTCAGAGGTTGGACCGTTTCAGAGGTTAGACCGTTCCAGTGGCTCGGGGCTGGTTTGGAGCATCTGGTTGGTGGAACACAGTGTCCTGAGAGGAGAGTTCAGGTGTAAAAGCCCAGGTAGATAAGAAGGTTCTGACCCATTACGTTCTCAGAAACAGTGATTGAGGTCTTGGGATCTGTGCGGTAGCCCCGGTACCGCTGTCATGTGCTCCTGTGTTTTCCTGTAAGGTCTTTTAAATTTACCTGCTGTGTAAATAAATAGTAATGATCAATTAAATGTGACTTTCTCGGCGGTCGGTTGGTTTAGAGGAGAAGGCTGGACCATCTGATGTGATTTGAGGGAGGCGGGGAGGCTTGTGTCCCTGCCTGACTTCCTGCTGGTTAAGCAGACATGTGATCAGCTCTGCTGTCTTAGTTTGCCCTGCAGTCAGTCCAGTCTGTCTCGCAGGTGATCCAGTCTGCTTCAGAGGTGATCCAGTCTGCTTCAGAGGTGATCCAGTCTGCTTCAGAGGGGATCCAGTCTGCTTCAGAGGGGATCCAGTCTGCAGGTTTCTGCTACTGCTCTAAGGTAAGAAGCGTCTCATCGACCTCCTGCTGAAGAACCGCTGCTCTCTCTTTCTCTGATCTTTCTCTACGAGTCAGGACATTGGTTTTTGTGCTTGTGGACCCCCGCTGGTGTGAGGGGATTTTTTCTAGGCTGTTGTCACGTTCAGCAGCCTCTGGAGCAGATGGTTTTGGAGAAGGTGCTTTAAAATGTTCTGAAATGTTCCTGCTGCTGCCAGACGTGAGACGTGTCAAGTAAACAGGAATCAAATGTTTGATCTGGGACCTTCTGCCAAACCTGCCTTTAGCAAACAAAAGGGTCCGTTCAAGCGTCCGCCTGTTGCGGGAGCCGTGAACATCTCATTGGTAGAGCTCAGACTTAAAGGTCCGGTGGTTTCAGGAATGAAGACTAAGATTCTGTGAGGAAGGATTGACAGATTGTGGTTTCGTGACGCTTGCACCCGCTGAGGAAAGAGGTTTCTGGAGGCTTATCAGCTGGGGAATGTTTTGGGGAGATGTTTCAGTCGGCGGGTGAACACGGCGGTGAACACGGCGACACAAACTGAACTTGCTTGTTTGGTTCTGCCATCAGTCGCTGATTATATAATCCCTAATTAAATTAGGAAAGAGAATTATGATGAGGGCCAACGGATGTGTTCTTGCTCTCCAGCTGAAGGAGCTGCGTGGATCTCGTCCTGGAGTAAAGCCGAGCATGTGAGACGTTTGGACCCGGCTCCGTTTAGCAGAGACTGGATCAAAGTGTCAGTAATGTGCCGGTTAGCCGGTGCCAAACCTCAGCGGATCACGGGACACACATGTGACTGAGGAGCTGATCTTCTGCTCTGATGTTTGCAGCTCAGTGAGACCCTCAAACATCAAAGTCCAATGTGTATGTGTGTTTGTGTTTGTGTGTTTGTATGTGTGTGTTTGTTCGTGTATGTGTTTGTGTGTGTATGTGTGTGAGTGTGTGTATGTGTGTGAGTGTGTGTCTGTATGTGTGTTTGTGTCTTTGTGTTTGTGTGTGTTTGTATTTGAGTGTGTGCATGTGTGTGTATGTGTGTTTGTGTTTGTGTGTTTGTATGTGTGTGAGTGTGTGTATGTGTGTATGTGTGTCTGTGTGTGTGTTTTTGTGTGTATGTGTGTCTGTATGTGTGTTTGTGTCTTTGTGTTTGTGTGTGTTTGTATTTGAGTGTGTGCATGTGTGTGTACGTGTGTTTGTGTGTTTGTGTGTTTGTATGTGTGTGTTTGTTCGTGTATGTGTTTGTGTGTGTATGTGTGTGTGAGTGTATGTATGTGTGTGTATGTGTATCTGTGTGTGTGTTTGTGTGTTTGTGTTTGTGTTTGTGTGTGTTTGTATTATGTGTTTGTTCGTGTATGTGTTTGTGTGTGTTTGTGTGTGTTTGTATTTGAGTGTGTGCATGTGTGTGTACGTGTGTTTGTGTGTTTGTGTGTTTGTATGTGTGTGTTTGTTCGTGTATGTGTTTGTGTGTGTATGTGTGTGTGAGTGTATGTATGTGTGTGTATGTGTATCTGTGTGTGTGTTTGTGTGTTTGTGTTTGTGTTTGTGTGTGTATGTGTGTGTTTGTGTCTTTGTGTTTGTGTGTGTTTGTACGTCAGTTCCCGGTCAGGAACAGATTGTGGATCAGAACCATCTAGTTTGAATGATTGAGACACAATGAGGGTGTCTCACCGGGCCCGGTGCCAGGATTCTAACTTTGTTCAGCCACCGTCATTCTGGCGGGAAATTTAATTATAATTAAATCATTCCAAACAGTTTGCCTTAATTATTCAGAAAGTTGAAATGAGAGGCATTGGTGCATTCTGGGACGGAGACTAACAGCTTTTGTATCGTCTTCAGTCGGTCTGCGGTCAGAGACGAGCTAAATTATATGATTTATGTGGTTTCTGTCGTTTATGTGCTTTATGTAGTTTATGTCGTTCATGTCGTTTATGTGCTTTATGTAGTTTATGTCGTTCATGTCGTTTATGTGGTTTATCTCATTCATGTGTTTCATGTGGTTCATGTTCATGGTTGAAATAGTTCCCTGTGTGCCTCTGGTTCCGAGGCCCGGTAGTTCTGTTTCACTGTGAACACATCAGGACTCCCTTTGAGCTTGTTTATTTTTACCTCCGGCTCTGCTCGTCAGTTTAGTTAAGCTTAACTTTAACTTTAATTTAACTTCTCCCCAGCAAAGTGCTAGTTTACGTCACAGTCAAGGTTGTAGATTGTCCCCCTAGTGGAAAATGTTGGTATTTTACAGCCCAAGTCACTTTTTTCACCCGTGTTGGGTCCATTGTCCTTTGTAATAATTGGTACACGGTAACTGAAACTGTAAATAAATGGTTTTAGGTGTTACGTGTCCAGAGACACCTGATAGTTGTGGAGTTGTTTGAAGGTTATTTTGGGCTTGTGATTCAGGCTTAACAAAAACTAACCAGTGAGTAGAATCAGGAGAAGAGGAAAGATTTAAGCTCACAATCTGAGCAGAAGTGAGAATAAATCCATTCATAATGAAATCCATCAGGTGTTTATGTCCAGGTAAAGATCCTCACATTCCTAAAGTCACCCCTTCTGTTCATGATTGTCACAAAGGGATCACGTGACTTTCACTCACAGCTAACAATCCCCGCCCCACCAGCGGCCAGAGCGAATAACGATAGG
>JBBDHG010000245.1:2025000-2130000 GCA_037951165.1 Lophius americanus
GCCGGACATTTGGGAATTATCTTAATTTTTTCCTTTCCGCTACTGTCAGCATCTTCCAGACTGAGAAGGATTGTCCTCCAGCAGAAGGTTTACCGGGCTTAGCTGAGGAGGACGAGGAGGAGTGAAGTCATTCCTGACATCAGGTTAAGGAGCCGCAGACTCAGCAGAGCAGGTTCTTCCGCTTCCTGCAGAACCTGGCTGGAGGTGCAAATAGGATTTTCTTTTCTCCTCTCTCACGTCTAGAAGAAGTTCCGACATGAACTCCTCCTCTGTTCAGGGAACGATCCAGACTCCTTTATTTTAAAGGCCTGGCCAACAATTCACCAGCTGGAAATAAATTACAAAAATAATAAAGTATTAAAATAAGCTTTCATATTCTTCACGATTTATAACATCTAGGATCCATCAGAACATCTCCAGAGACCAGATCTCTGAGCTCCAGCCTGCAGGTGGACAAGGAAGACTATCCAGCTCCGAAACAGAAGAAGCAGTGATGGAAAAGCGCTTCAGAACCTCAGAGCTCCACAGAGTCCAGCATGAGCATTGAGAAGATAATATCTTCCTTTCGGTTTTTTCATTAGAGGCTGAATGTGAACTTCAGAGAGAGAAGCACCAGTTTGAGATGTTTGTCCTGAGGAGCAGCAGAAGGTTGAACCCATCCACAGACTCACAGCAGGAAGGCCCGGGTTCTGCTGCTGTCAGAAGGGATTTAATGTGGGAGCCCTGTAGGTCACATGACCTTCTCTGCTTTATTTTGAAAGAACATAATTATTGTCAGGATTGGTTCCTGTTTTATTTTGAAGGGTCACTTCTGTGTTCTTGTTCTTTTTACGATACACTTTCTCTCCTGCCTGAGATATTAAATTAATCAAGTTTTTCCATGTGTATATTCATCCTTCCTGCTCCCTCCTCCTTCCTCTTTCCTGCTCCTACCCGTTCCTACTTGTTCCTTCCTCCTCGTTCCAGCGCCTTCCTGTTGCTTCCTGCTCCTTCCTGCTCCTTCCTGCTCCTTCCTCCTCCTTCCTGTTCCTTCCTCCTCGTTCCTGCGCCTTCCTGTTGCTTCCTGCTCCTTCCTGCTCCTTCCTCCTCCTTCCTGTTCCTTCCTGCTCCTTCCTGCTCCTTCCTGCTCCTTCCTGCTCGTTCTCCTGTTACCTGCTGTTGAACGGCTGTTACACGTTTTTCCATTTTTAAAGCGACATGAGTTTGTTTGGTGGAAATGTGAAACCAGTTTGGAGCCATTTTCTCATAAAAGTCCGAGTTAGTATCAGGAGCAAAGAAACAATGTTGTTTTAAGGAACGATGTCGTATTAAGGAACGATGTCGTTTTAAGGAACGATGTCGTTTTAAGGAACGATGTCGTTTTAAGGAACGATGTCGTTTTAAAGAACGATGTCGTTTTAAGGAACAATGTCGTTTTAAAGAACGATGTCGTTTTAAGGAACAATGTCGTTTTAAGGAACGATGTCGTTTTAAGGAACGATGTCGTTTAAGGAACGATGTCGTTTTAAGGAACGATATCGTTTAAGGAACAATGTCGTTTTAAGGAACGATGTCGTTTAAGGAACGATGTCGTTTTAAGGAACGATGTCGTTTTAAGGAACGATGTCGTTTTAAGGAACGATGTCGTTTTAAAGAACGATGTCGTTTTAAGGAACAATGTCGTTTTAAGGAACGATGTCGTATTAAGGAACGATGTCGTTTTAAGGAACGATGTCGTTTTAAGGAACGATGTCGTTTTAAGGAACGATGTCGTTTTAAAGAACGATGTCGTTTTAAGGAACAATGTCGTTTTAAGGAACGATGTCGTTTTAAGGAACGATGTCGTTTTAAGGAACGATGTCGTTTTAAGGAACGATGTCGTTTTAAAGAACGATGTCGTTTTAAGGAACAATGTCGTTTTAAGGAACGATGTCGTTTTAAGGAACGATGTCGTTTTAAGGAACGATGTCGTTTTAAGGAACGATGTCGTTTAAGGAACGATGTCGTTTTAAGGAACGATGTCGTTTAAGGAACGATGTCGTTTTAAGGAACAATGTCGTTTTAAGGAACAATGTCGTTTTAAGGAAAGATGTCGTTTTAAGGAACGATGTCGTTTTAAGGAACAATGTCGTTTTAAGGAACGATGTCGTTTTAAGGAACGATGTCGTTTTAAGGAACGATGTCGTTTAAGGAACGATGTCATTTTAAGGAACGATGTCGTTTTAAAGAACGATGTCGTTTTTAGGAACAATGTCGTTTAAGGAACGATGTCGTTTTAAGGAACAATGTCTTTTAAGGAACGATGTTGTTTTTAGGAACGATGTCGTTGATCCAAATGTATCTTTTTTAAGAACACAACCTTTTGTTGTCGTCTATGTTTGATGTATATTACTCACTTATTATTAGTATATATATCACTTATTTTACTCACTTGTTATAAGAATATATATCACTTATATTAGTATATATATCACTTATATTACTCACTTGTTATTAGTATATATATCACCTATATTAGTTACCTTTTAGTGGTTAAAAGTAACTAAGTACTTTGAATGACAGTTTTTATCAATTCTGAAAGATAAGTGAATGATAGAAAAGCTGAAAAGAGGCGGATCTTATGAAAAGTAGTAAAATGTTCTCTATGATGACGTCACAGATTAAGATACTTACCAGCAGATAAAGTAATCAGATTACTTTAACAGTAGGTGTTCGTATGAAAGAAATCTGAGATCAGTAAACGCAGCAGTTACTCCTCAAACATCTGCTGACAGGAACCAGTCAGCACTTTTACTGACTGAACACGAGCAATCTGGAGTACTCTGAGTACCTTGAGTTACTTTCTTACTTTGACTTCAGTAAAGTTTTCGAATGCAGGTCTTTTGCTGTAGTGGTGTGTTTTTACAGTGTAGTACACATACCTACTCAGGTAAGGGATCTGAGTACTTTGTCACAGGCTTGACCTTTGACCCCCTGCTGGTTTAACATATCTTTGTCAGAAGGTCCTCGGATGTCTGTGTTTTCCCGAAACCTGAAGCTGGACCTTTTTGTTCTCTGCTCATAAACTCTCCAGCATGAATCGCTCTTTATTTTCAGGGAGCACATTAAACCGTCTGTTTGCCGGAAACATCTGGATACTATCTCATCTTCGGCATGGCCTGGACACGGGCCCGACCCACTTATGAGTACGTGTTTCTCTCATGTCGTCTCCGCTGCAGACAGCTGAAGACCCGGATCCAGAAAGAGGACAGCAAGAGGGAGTTGCTGGGTCCCCGGACCGGTCTGACCCAGTCCCACTGCATCCGATGTCTGCAGCCCTTCAAGTTCCTGCTCAACAGCAGACGCCGGTGTCTGGACTGCAGCCTCCACATCTGCAAGGCCTGCAGCCGCTACAGCCAGAAGGAGGAGGGCTGGCTGTGTGACGCCTGTCACATGACCAGGTAGGAGCTTCTGCTGCAGGGGGTCCACAAACAAACATCTATGACACAACAACAACAACATTATTATTATCACTATTAGTAATAATGATAATAATAATAATAATAATAATAATGACATTACTATTATTAATAATATAATCTCACTACTATTATTAATAATATAATCTCACTACTATTATTAATAATAATGATAAAAATGACATTACTAATATTAATAATAATAATGACACCACTATTATTAATAATAATAATAACGAAACAACAATGATAATGGGATTATTATTCAATTTGAGAAGTTTAATTCACGATTTAACTTTATTGTCCTTTATAAACAAATATTCTGGAGTTACTAATAAATTGCAGGCAGTAATTAGATTACCTTCCTACTTACTCCAGTCTCTCTTGGTTTCGTTTTCGCCTTTTTGATCAATATGTTCTGATTCTGCGTGTGATGCCCGGTCAGGGGTCAGGGGTCAGGGGTCAGAGGTCAGAGGTCAGGGTTGACACGTTCATGTCCTAGAATGCAGACGTAAAGGTGTTTGAATTGAAGATAAATCATTTCTGTTCTGTCTTCTCTGTGAGTCAGGGAGAATCAACGTGTCTGTTTGGTGTTTTTCTTGTACAATTGTGTTCGAGGACCTCCTTGAAAACGAGATGCTTGAAAGGTTTTCAAGGAAAATAGAATTTGTAATCAAAAGCAGAATTCAAATCGAGACGGATTAGAATGGAGCGATAACGAGCATCAGCTGTGGCAACAAGGTTGTCAACAATAATCCTCCCTTCATTTATCACCTGTGAGAGGTTTGTTGTTGTGTTTGTTGTTTTGTTGTGATGTTTGTTGTTCTTTGTTTGTGATGTTTGTTGTTTTGGTGTGATGTTTGTTGTTGTTTGTTTGTGATGTTTGTTGGTTTTATTGTGATGTATGTTGTTTTGTTGTGATGTTTGTTGTTTTGTTGTGAAGTCTGTGGTTTCGTTGTTTTCATGTTTGCAGAGGTCGGATTTTGTTATTGCTGGCAGTCGTCTCAAACGATTTCATGAATATGGTCATTTGGAAATGGGTTTAAATCTTTTACACCGGTGGGGTCGGGGTTGTTGTGTTTTTTTATACCTTAGTCTTGACACCATTCCCTATTACCGATGATTCTCGGTGGAGCCACTCTGGAGTGTTCTAACTGTGTGGTCGGTACTCAGTTTCCCCAGTCTTAAACGCTGTCCCAGATTTTTGAGATATTCCTTGCAAAGATTTAAGGAATTATTCACAAATAAAAAAAAGGTGTTGTTGTCAATGTTGATGTGTTGTCTTTGTGAAAGGGTCATTTATTCTTGCTTGCGGACTGTTCTTTGAACTGCTGTGGTACTTTCTGTTTATTTTCATTAGAACCCATAATGTCTTGTAGGGTTCTTAAGATCGGGACTTGGGAGTGGTACCATGAAAACGTTCGTGCTCGCTTCAAGCGCTTCGGCAGCGCCAATGTGATGCATTCGCTCTTCACCAGGCTGAATAGACAAGAAAGCTTCTCTCAGAGGGACATCGAAGGTGAGTCCTGGAGCTTTTATTTCCCACCGATGAAGAGGTCATGTTTTTAGCCTGGCTTGTTTGTTTGTTTGTTTGTTTGTTAGCAAGATTATGGGGAAAACCTGGTTGGCTTTCCATGAACTTTTACCCAGGGGGAGATTTTGGTTTATCCTAGAGATGATGACATTTTGGTGACGTTACTTTGTTATTTTGTTACGCCCCTACTTCGTTATGTCGTAACTTTGCTGCGTTTTAACTTTGTTAAAACTTTGTTTCTATGGCGTCACGTTGTTACCTTCTTTCTTCGTTTCTTCGTTCCTTTGTGACATTATTACATTGTTACGTTGTTACATTGTTACATTGTTACACCGTTACTTTGACACATTGTCACTTTGTTACTTTATTACTTTGTTACTTCATTACGCCGTTACGTTGTTACTATGTTAGGTTGTTACACCGTTACATTGTGACACTGTTATGCTGTTATGTTGTTCCTTTGTTACTTTGCATCTATGTTCCTTTTTTATGTTGTTACGCTGTTACATTGTTACGTTGTTACGTTGTCACGCTGTTACCTTGTTTCTTCATTTCTTCATTCCTTTGTCACATTGGTACACCGTTACGTTGACACATTGTCACTTTGTTACTTTATTACTTTGTTACTTTATTACTTTGTTACTTTATTACTTTGTTACGCTTTCGTCACATTGTTTACTTTGTCACATTGTTATTTTGTTACTTAATTGCACTGTTACCTTGTTACTTTGTTAGGTTGTTACGCCGTTACATTGTGACGCAAGTTACATTGTGACGCCGTTGCTTCGTTACTTCGTTACTTTGTTCCTTCGTTACTTTGTTCCTTCGTTACTTTGTTCCTTCGTTACTTTGTTCCTTTGTTACTTTGTTCATTCGTTACTTTGTTCCTTCGTTATTTTGTTCCTTCGTTAATTTGTTTCTTCGTTACTTTGTTACGTTGTTATATTGTTACTTTGTTCCTTCGTTACTTTGTTGCATAGTTACTTTGTTTCGTTGTTACTACGTTCAGTCCTAACTTTGCTGCGTTGTAACTTTGCTGCGTTGTGACTTTGTTACGCCATTACTTTGTTACGTTGTTATGTTGTTACGTTGTTACGTTGTTACTCCGTTACCTTGTTTCGTTCGTTCCGTTCTAACTTCTTGATGACTTCCTGATAAAGGTCAGAAGTTTCTTGAAATAGCTCATGAATTAATACAAAGAGTCTGACAATCAAATCTCTACTTTTAGATTCTCAGCATTAAAAGTAAATGCTGAGAATCTGACAGCATTTATTTCAATGCTATTGGATTAATTCGATTAATAAAGGACTCTGGGACCATTGAATAGCAGCAATGGTCCCAGAGTCCTGGAGAGATACTAAGACGTTTGTTGAGGTTTTGTAGATTTAGAGGCTGAAAGTAACTCCTGAATCTGATCAACTAAATAAAGCAATATCACCTATTATGATCACAGAAATGAAGGAATCTAATGGATCCTGACCTCATTGATGTCTGTTGCTAGGACTGGTTGGAGGTGTATTTCCGAAGGCTTTCTAGGTATGAAGTTCATATATATGCCGGCTGTGTGAAGAGCAAATGACTGGGTTCTGAACGGTTCTCCAGCATATGGGAACTGTGGAAAACAAGGTTTTATTACTTTAAACCTTTTGATCTGAGATCCACTTGTTAGAATCTGAATGAGGTCAGTCCATGACAACACTCCTTTTAACACTTTGAGTACTTGCAGAGAAGAACCTGCAGCAGCTGCAAACGGGTCACTGGTCCATCTGTGGTTCTGGGCTCTTGCCAAGATGAACATCTGTATAAATGTCAGGACAGCGGTTACGGATGTGGTCGACTCTCACAAACAGGTCAGAGTTCCTTTAAGACGAGAACCTCAACAACATTTCATCTTTTTTTCTTTACAAGCCCCCAGGAGGTTCTGCGGGTCAGAAGTTAATTCAAAAGCATCGCTGAAGGTCTGTTTAATCTCAGAAATCACACCGTCATGACGAGGTCAGGTCATGTGACCTGCGTCCGTCTTCAAGTGGAACTTGAAGACCTGTTGATATTGTAAAGACTCATGACATGATCTCAGCGATCCATTAAATGCAGGCCAATAAATAGAAACTTTGATTCCAGCTCCTTCTGCCTTTTGTTTTACAGTAAACAATATTACAATCTAATGAACATGAATGAATCTCTGTCCAGCTGGTCCAAACAGAGAGTCCTCCTGGTTCTGACCCACAGAAACTGTGTAGTAGAACATGCACTTTGTGGTATTTCTATCAAATGTGACGCAGAAGTTATCAAATAGTTTCTGAACAAATTCACTGATTGTTTACTTTCATGTTTCTAATATAATATAATGATGTCAGGGACTTTGATCTAAAAACATCAGAGGAGAGAAATATTACTCACACATAGTAACAGACTACTCACACATAGTAAAAGATTACTCACACATAGTAACATATTACTCACACATAGTAGCAGATTACTCACACATAGTAAAAGATTACTCACACATAGTAAAAGATTACTCACACATAGTAACATATTACTCACACATAGTAGCAGATTACTCACACATAGTAGCAGATTACTCACACCTAGTAAAAGATTACTCACACATAGTAACATATTACTCACACATAGTAGCAGATTACTCACACATAGTAGCAGATTACTCACACATGGTCATAGATTACTCACACAATAACAGATTACTCACACACAGTAACAGGTACCAATTTACTGACACTGAGAATAAATCATTGAGGTCTTACCTGTCCAAAGGCACCAGATGATGCAGATACACCTGATAGCTTTGGAGATGTTTGAATGTTTAGAAGTCATTGCTACATGTCCTCATGGAGGCTCTTTGGTGCTTTCAGCATCTGCGACCGATGCACTGATGTTTCCAAACATCCTGAACGTCACTAGGAATGGTTGGTTTAGCATCAGAAGAGTGATTTGAGTCTCCTCTGGTCTCCAGTGTGAAAGTCCTGCGTCCTACTGAGCTGCAAAAAGCTAGCTTGCCCAAAAAAGTATCTCATTGCTCCTGCTATGAGATACAGGATGAGTCTTCAGACAATCATGATCATCTTAAGTCAGAGGGTCTTGAAAATATCTCAAAGGATCCATCTGAGTGTTTCCAGCTGACATAAAAAATATTTTTCCTTACAATGCTTAAAAATCACGTACTAATCTTATTTCGGGGAACATGATGGTATTAAATATAAAGCATCACTTAAATGTTCCTGAAATAAAGAAGATCGCATATATGGTAATAGACCAAAAAAGTACTTGAGAAACAAAACTACTTTTTCTTTAGCGTTACTGATTTATTCCAATTCTAATGAAGAAAAACACAGATCTTAATGTTATTTGTTTTTATTTCCAGATCTCCTTAATTTTAAAATCAGGTTTTATTTTCTAAACTGCCTAAATTTTTGTACATATTCTTTGGGGTAATTATTTCCAGTGTATCACATCAGTTGGGCCAGGACATAATCTGGACTATTGTGAGCAGAATCAGATGAAAACAAATAGTCTGCCTTGCAGAGTTTCTTTCCTGCACTGAGCGACGTTCAAAGATCCTACAGCCAGTAAACACACCATCCCACCGTGGCGTTTACTCTGGAAAATCTTACTCACCAAAAATTTGTTTGGACCAGGATAAATTAAAGTCTGATCCATGTCCATGTTCAGGAAATCTATTATTTTGGATGTGATCTGAACAACTAGTTGCTACCTGGGATGACACGCCGGTACCTGTCCCCACCGCTCCTGGAGCAGCTTTTTGCTTCAGAACATTCCCCTCCTTGTCCAGTTCCTCCTGATGGTCTCATTTGGACCAGGAAGTGTTTTCATTGGACGTCAGTCAAAGTCTCCTAAACATCTCATCCAGACGCACACTGGTGTCAAACATGATGAAGGATGGCGGCAGCTGTCAGCCGGATCCATCAGATCCATCACGACCAGCACAGAAGCTCTTCCTACAGCTCCTGATGACCTTCCTCCTCCTCTCTGCTCATCTGCATCTGAGGTTCCGCTTCATTTTTCACTCACAAGAAAGACGTTTCCTGTCTCTGTCGGCGAGGACACGGCCAAGTCTGTCGCAGGGATTTAATCTCTTCAATCTTTCCTCTGTTTCCGGCTCTGGTTCTGGTTTCATCTGCCACGGCCCGAGGCTGTGGGACACATTGCTTACTGTACCTCTGGAGATGTTTAGACCACAGGTTCTAATGTGGTGAAGAAGCCTGTTAACGCTTCGAGCCTGTGTTTATAGTCTGATGCAGTGATGGCACGACGCTTCATCAAAACCTTTCCCAAACTTTCTGCTCTCGAACTTTGAAGTTCTTCACTCAGCAGAGCACGAATCCTCTGGATTCACCCTGAGCTGGGAGAACATGACCCCGAGCCACGGCTATCAGCGCTCCGTTCACAGCAGCTCCCCAAGTGAGATCATAACATCAGGAGATCAATTAATGTTGAGTAGACGCCGAAGGAATCCTGGTCCTGCTCACGCTGAGTCAGCCTAATGGATTGTGTGCGTCTGTGTGTGAGTGTGTATATGTATGTCTGTGTGTGTGTTTGTGTGTGTGTGCGTGTGCGTGTGTGTGCGTCTGTCTGTCTGTGTGTGTGTGTGTGTGTGTGTGTGTACGTTCTGTCTCTGTGTGTGTCTGTCTGTGTGTGTGTGTGCGTGTGTCTGTCTGTGTGTGTGTGTGTACGTGTCTGTCTGTGTGTGTGTCTGTCTGTGTGTGTGTGTGTGTGTACGTGTCTGTCTGTGTGTGTGTCTGTCTGTGTGTGCGTGTGTATACGTGTGTCTGTCTCTGTGTGTGTGTGTGTGTGTGTGTGCGTGTGTGTGTGCATGTGTGTCTGTCTGTGTGTGCGTGTTTGTATGTGTGTCTGTCTCTGTGTGTGCCTGTATGTGTGCATGGTTGTCTGTGTGTGTGTGTGTGTGTTGTGTGTGTGTGTGTGTGTGTGTGTGTGTGTGTGTGTGTGTGTGTGTGTGTGTGTGTGTGTGTGTGTGTGTGTGTGTGTGTGTGTGTGTGTGTGTCTGTCTGTCTGTCTATCTGTGTTTGTGTGTGTATTTGTCTGTGTGTATGTGTCTGTGTGTGTGTCTGTGTGCGAGCGGGTTGGTGGGCTGTGCCCAGCAGGTCTTGTGATCATCCAGTCACATGTCTCCTTCTCTCAGTTCTGCTGAACTCTGCTGGCCAAAGCGGAGGAGGAGAAAGAATGGGGGTGGGAGAACAAAAACTCCTTTCTGGCGTGAGCTGACGTGGGGTCAGTGCCCACTGACACATGCATTATGTAGAAATGATTAGCACTATGTGGCGGTCATGTGACCAGCAGTGAGTCAGTCTCAGACATTTTCACTGCATGTGTTCTCCTTCTATGGTCCGTCAGGCCCCCCCAGCTCGGAGGGTGTCGTCCAATGAGAGCACACTCAGCTCACAACAGTCTCTTTGTTCACTTATAGGGCACATAAAAGCAGTTAGATCCCGCCTCTTCGCCTTTATGCTGCAGCTGCTGCTTCACATTACTGCTTTAAGTGGAAAGTTTGGCCCACTTGAACGATCGGAGCCAGTTATTGTCTTCTCCTAATGGAAGGGTTGGAAACTTCCCCGTTTTCATTTTCACTGTAGATTTTAAACAATCAGGTGAAGTAACAGAAACCACATCTTGTTTCATCTCCTTTCCCCGTCTTTCCTCCGCTTTTATCTCCTTACATCTTCTTTCATCCTCATTCATCTCCTTTAAATTTCATTCATCTCCTGTCATCTCCTTTCATTCTATTTCATCGTTTTCACCCTCTTTCATCTTTATTCATCCTCTTTAATCTCTTTTCATCTCCTTTCATCTCGTCTCATCTCCTTTCATCTCCTTTCATCTTCTTTTGTTCTTTTTACTTCCTACATTTCAACCAGAACTGTTTACTCCCGCCACTGTAGTCGATAAATTTATTTTGAATCCAAGGTTGTGATAAAATGTATGTTAAAACAAACAGATATAATTCTCTTTTCTCTCATTTTCCATTCATACTTTTTTACTTTCATGCTTCACTTTCTACTTTCGAGCACATTTCAGAATCTGTACTTTTCTCTGGTACTTTTACCCGAGTGAGGAATGTGTGGACGGCTGGAAACGATGAAGGACCTACAGAGCAGTGAGGAGACCAGGACAAACTACCAGCTTTGAAAGAGCCTGAACTGTAATTGAGGGGGGTGATGGTGGTGATGGGGACCAGCTGGAGGTGGGATTTAGAGTATTGGAGCGGTGGAGGTCTCGGGGAGGACAAGAAAAACAGGAACATGAGAAATACCTCAGCAGGGAAATCTGTGGAGAAGAACTGAGCAGACAGAGACAAACGGGTTCCGAACGGATCCGACGATGGATGTTTAAAGAGTCGGCAATTACAGGCAGGTGGAGCCAGAACGGCTGTCAGGTATTTTCGGTCACGCCCACATTCACAAAGAGAGGGAGAGAGAGAGAAAGAGAGAGTGAGAGAGAGAAAGAGAGAGAGCGCGAAAGAGAGGGAGAGAGAGAGTGAGGGAGCGAGAGAAAGAGAGAGAAAGAGCGAGAAAGAGAGGGAGAGAGAGAGTGAGAGAGAGAGAGAGAGAAAGAAAGAGAGAGAGAGAGAGAGAGAGAGGAGGGAAGAATGTGGAGAGACAGGAAAAACAATCTGTAATGACTCGGGAATCAAATCAGTCTGTAGGAGGGACCACACAACCACTGGATCAGATTATGGTCCAAAACAGGAGAACCAGTTCATCAGGACCGGAAGAGGGTCTTAAACACCATCTGTAACCAGAGGTGGGGGTCTACTCATCCACCCATCATCATCTCTTACCTTCTCTTACTCACACCATTTGACAGTTTCTGACCAAAATAGGAATGTACTTTTTTTTACAGTACTGTATAACTTTGCTTTCATCTCTCTGAGGAACCGCCATAGAGGTGACACGTGAGGGCCGACCAACGGTCCTCCCCTCAGTGATGGACAGTTGGACCAACCAGCTAGCAGAGCTGCAAACAGACAAACAGACACACTTCCTGTGGAAAGAACTTGTTTTTGCTGGCATCTGTTCGAAGGACGACTAAAAAACTGCTAGATGGGTTTTCATGAAACCTGGTGGGCGGGTCCGGCAGGAAGGAACCCATTAACTGCTGGACCAAACTCAAAGCAAAGATTTGTTTTAACTTTAACATTCCAAGGTGGAGATCTTTTTGACCATTTCCGCACAATCTGTGTTTTTCTTTTTGAGAAGGAAGTGGAAAAAATGCATTGTAAAAGTAAAACTGTAAAGAATATCAAGGAAACAAATTGAAAAATGGTTTTAATGTTTTAATTACATTAGTGATTCTGTTATATTTGAAAAAGCCATGGCCATAACTCTCATCTCTTTGACTTCCATACGTGAACAGTTAGACCCTAAATAGATTGTATCTTCAGCCTCTGGAGTCTGTGGTCACGTGAATCCTAACCCTCAGCTTATACAAACAATATATCACTCTGTTTCTCCTATTTCTCGTTATTCATTTTTATTATTTATCATTTTATTTAGATGACAACTTGGTCTCAGGACCACCAGGGTCACTGATGGTGGTGGGGAGTGAAGGCTAGTCCATGTTTTCTGGTCCCACAGAAGATGTAATGCAGCACACACTGCTGAAAACGTTCATACTGGTTCTGAAAGAATGGAGTCCCAACACACAGTGACATCACAGAGTTGTTTCGGCTGCAAAACAAAGACCTACACCATATTAGATAGGTGGTTATAATGATCTGTACGGTCAGTGAAGCCAGCATATCATGAGGTTTTCCGTTTGTTTAGGAGCACACATTGAAGAACATGTGATTTGTCTTTGTTTTCACTGCATGATGTTCGATCCAGCCGGACGTGTGGTCCTCCTCAGTACCGCTCTGGACTCACAGCAGCGCCTCTGGGCTGGATGCTGCAACCGATACTTCCTTTTACAGTTAGGACCGTAAAAGTTCTGTTGCCTCCTCATGCTGTCAGCCACTCGCTTTGCAAAAAATGTCAAAATTAAAGCAGTGTCTGATGAGCTGCCGGTCGGTGTGTGTTGCCGTGGAGATAAGATCTCCTTGCTGATCTGATGTCGGAGAAGCTCACTGAGGAGGAACTTTAGTCAGCACCAACATTCCTGCCTCTCTCTCTACAGATGGATTCGAGCGGGACAGCGCCGACTCAGCAGATTCACAGCACTATAAAAAGGTAACATCATAATTTAACAACTGACGTGGTTATTATTCATAATCTAATATTTCTTTGCTTCTTAAATCATTAAAGCTGTCCGTATCTTGCAGCTACTTTCCTTGAACTTCATTTGAGGGAATTTCCATCGAGCAGATATGACGTTAATTTGCGCTGTGTCAGCACTAAATGAGCGGTTCAGTTTATTTTGGCCACTAAAGAGTGATGAGACCTCAAAAGTTGAAAAGATGAAACTGCATTTGCCTCTGATCTGTTCATTTCCTGTTTCCTGGTTCTTAATCTAAAATAATCTAACATTATGAAGTTGAAATCAAAATTTCTCCCGCTCATATTTCGGAGCTCTCTTGTGGTCTTTGGTGGAGCGCTCTCGGCTCTGATGTTTGTGCTGCTGACGGCTGCTTCAGGTGTTTCTCACAGGTTATCTTTGATCTCAGCCAGCCATCAGGATCTACAGGAATGTTTAACAGCCTGTGGCAACTCAGCTGAGGCATGGCCCAAACAGCACTGACAGTGCGTTATGGGTAAATACCAGAGTGTCAATTATAATCACACGTGAAAGCATCTGAGCAGAGCCCAAGGATTTATTATCAGCTGATACTGCAGATTTATGGATCTGCTGGTTCTGAGGAGGCTTTGTCTCTTCCAATGGAACGACTACAGTTGTTTCACACCGTACCTGATAGAACATTTTGATAAGAAGAAGGCCAGCGGAGCTTCCTGCTTCTCTAGTGGGATCTTTCAGTGCCACTGAGTGCCCTCCACTGGCCCGGACGGAGAAAACATCTGGTTCCTGCAAGGAAACATTCCTGACAGCTTTCACCTCCTCAGAGAAGCTGAGACGCAGATTGTCATCTTTAAGAGTCCTGAGGAGCAAGTACAAAATGTTTATCTGTTGCTTGATATATCCCACCCACTGACCGGTAACCATGGTAACCAGGTAATCACTGTTGTTGTGACAACACCTCTCAGTGGTTATAATGTTATGACTGTTTGGAGTATCTCATTTCTGGCTGCCGGGATCAGAAAATGCAGCTGTCACTTTAAAAATCAACAAATTTAAAGTGAGCTTTGATGTTGTTCTTCCAGACGGTGCTTCAGGCGAAACGTTGAGAACAGCTGTTTGTGTTCTTACTGGTTTTTCACAACAGCTGATATTTGTTATAGAAACAGCTGGAATCTTGGAAATCTGGCTCACATTCTTAGACCAGATGGGATATATTGTCCCTCCAGAGAGTTCTGGGTCTATCTCAGGGTCTCCTCCCGATTGGACGTTCCTGGAGATCCTCTAAGATGAGGCGTCCTGTAGGATCCTGATCACACGATGAACCTCCTCAGCTGTTTCCTTTAGACATGATGGAGCAGCAGCTCCACTCTGAACTCCTCCAGATGTCTTGGGACCTCCCCTTATCTCTAAGGCTGAATCCAGCCCCCCTACGAAGGAAGTTCATTTCAGCCGCTGGTATCCTGGACCTCATTCTTTGGGTCGAGACCCAGAGTTCATAACCAGAGGTGAGGGTTGAAACCTAGATGGATCGGTACATTGAGAGCTTTGTCTTGAGACTCATCTCTCTCCAACACAACGGACAGGCGCCACACCATCATGACTGCTGACGCTGCAACGGACCTCCTGAACAACTCACCTTCAGTTCCAATTACTCCAGAACCAGAGGACAAGTAACTTCAGCTCCTTCAATGGAGGCAGAAACTCACCTCCAATCTGGAGGAGACAGTCCACCATTTTCCTGTAGAGAACCTCAGATTTGGAAGTTCTTACTCTCAGTATCATAGACTGACGAAGCCATAAGAACCACATCGTCCGCAAACAGAAGTGATTCTAAGCTCCCAAAATCGGACCCTGTCCTGATCTCGACTGAACCTTCAGATTCTTTCCATGACATTCATGAAGCGAATCAGAGACATCAAAGAAATAATGCTTTTAAATGAATTTTTTAAGGATACACAATAAGGATAAATACCGTATGTGGATCAGTCTAAATGTTGTAACTATGGATTCTGCCTGATTGATGTTTGAAGATCAGTGGGAGATCTTTCTCCTCCTCTCCTCTCATGGTGATGGTTTTTCCCTTCCTGCTTCTTCAAAGATGGAAAAATCCAAAAAGCGCCTATCTGTCGATCCCTTTGATTTACATTCGGGCCGTGACTACTTTCTGGAATCTAGACGTCGGTCTAATCAGGTAAACCAAGACCAGAACCAAACCCATGTGCATGGATCATGTGAATGTCCTCTGCTCCTTTTGCGGCGGCTTTCTGGTTCCTTTCTTTGACGGCAGAAAATACTAACAGTGCCGCTTTGATGGAGTGAAACCTGTCCAAAACCTCATCCTGCTTCTCCAGACCCACTTCTGCTCACTAACATCATGTAAGCTCTCTTCCAGAACATTCTGACCGGACAGAATTCAACCCAACGACTTGTAATGTACTTAAAGGGAACTATATTAGAGTTTTACCTCCGTGTTAATGTGTTCCTGCCTTAGAAGTTAAAGGTTGATGTAATCGGACTACTTAATGACGGTCATTAGTTTTACATAGATCTCAGCTTGTTTTCATTTATGTGACATTTTTCATGAAATCCTGGAAGCTTTTATGTTTTTTTTACAGTTCATTCATCTGAACAACAAACATGAAGGGTAGAAAATCTGTAATCTGAAAAGTAACTAGTAACTAAAGCTGTCAGACAAAAGTAATGGAGTAAAAGTTTTAAGAAGCATAAAATGGAAAGAACAATTTTCTTAGATGATTACTGATGTAAAGTACTCGAGTAAATGTATTTAGTTACTCTCCACCACAGCTGTGATGATATTCTGATGCACCACCCCCTCTCAGAATCCAGCTCCTGCTGGCATCATGGACCTGGATGAGGGTGTGACTGAGTCGATGCTCGCTGACGCTGATATGGCTTCCGTGTTCCACCAAATCCTGGAGAAGAAGAACAATCTGGGCTTGGTTCCACGGCCAGTTGACATCAGAGGTCAGAGGTCATGGTCTCATTCAGAGATGAAGTTTTACTGAAGGTCAGACGCTGTAACGACTAAACTCGAAGTTGATTTGAGAGAAACCTTCTGATCAGCTGTCAGTGGAGGGTGTGACATCCTCAGCTCCTAGGACAACATGAAGGTGTTTCCTGCTTTAAAATGAACGGAGGCCTGGATGAACCAATCAGGACCGACACTCTCAGAAGTGTCAGTTTGATCTGGACCAAAACTTCAGGAGCGAAACCTCCCTCGCTCCAGACTAAACTGATGAACGGAAACACTGATTCTTATTTCAGCTGATTTTAGACCAATTCAAACTAATTATGAATATCGTGTTCCTCTTCTTCAAAGACAGAACCTTCAACTTCTGAAAACAAACGGAATCAGTGCCTGACATTTCCTTTATCCGTCATATTTTCGCCAGATGACCACTCGTATCCTGACAACAGAATTCTGTCTCGCTCCGTCTCCCGGCTCAGCTACTCTTCCTGCGGGAGTGGCGGTGCTTTGGGGCCACGGTGCAGCTTTGTTCCTGGTCCTGATGACTCGGAAGGGGAGGAGGACCACAGCCAGCACTACCCGCTCTACCAGTCTCACCTGGGCGCCTTCAACCACACGTTCCATGAGAGCCTGAACTCATTCGACGCTCCGCCACAGGTCTGAACAGTTCATTCAGTCCTCATAGAAAATCCTGTGTCCACTCTGGGGGTCTGGAGACTATTTGGGACACAATGGTCTTGTTTGATTATAAAAGATCTCTCCTTTTTTCAACTTAACATGTTTTATGTGTAAAATTTTTATGTGTAAAAAAAAAAGAATTAATACAACATGATGTTCATAATAACTCATGGTGTCTTCACACCTCAGTCAGCAGAGCCTGACGAGGATGATGATGATGATGTGGATGTTCACATCCGAAGGTCTCTGGTGCTCAGACTCTTCAGGAAGATTGTGTTTGAAGGGTCGCTGCTCTGAGCAGCAGCAGGTAGATCCCCTCATTGGAGTCTGGATGCTGGTGATGGTGGCTGATGACTCTGCTGAGACCGATGAATGATGATGATGGTAGATGACAAAGTGGTATGAGGAATGACTGTGGTGAGTGTTTAAGGAGATAGTCTTCCTGACTGAACTTTCATCAAAAACTCATTTTTTAACGACCTTAGTGAGCAGAGGGATTTTGGACCACGGATCGGACTTCAGATTGGTCAGAATGGCCGGACCAGTTTAAAGAATTAATTCAGAACAGCAGGGACTGTCTTCAAACAGCAGGAGCCGTCTAAAAACGCCAGGGATCGTCTACAAATAGTAATAAACAGAGTTATTGAATTTTACAGTGTGATTCTAGACGTACTGCACACATTTAGTGAATTTTGCAGTGCGATATAGATGTAATTTTATCAATTATTGAATTTTACAGTTTGATATAGAAAAATAAAATCCTTTATTGATCGCATAAAGCCATACACAGAAAAACATGGTCAAATATTTTCTCTGCATTTGACCCGTCCCTGAGGGAGTAGTGGGCGGAACCTTTGCAGCGCCGCGTAGCTTCGGTTTCAGGGTCTTGCTCAAGGACCCTAGGGATTCATTTGATGAATATTTCAGCGTTATTCCAGTTGGTTCTGTACGTCTTGTTTTGATGAAACTTTTTTGATTATTTCATGCTTTCTGGTCTTTTCGTATTTGCAAACCTTCTCCCTGACTCTCCTCATCCTCCTGCAGGTCAGGGACCTGAGCAGACGCGTGTCAGCCATTGAGAACCTCTTGAACCACCTGGAGCAGAAGGTCACCTCAACATACAACCAGGTAAGACCATCAGATCATCATCAGGGACCCTCAGGGAGGATGCAGGGCTTGCTAGGTACATCAGTCTGCTTGGGTTTTGTGAATTTGGATCTATAACCGTGTCCCCCGGTCAGTCCTGTGGGGGGTACTGCGGACGTATGGGGTACCGGGACCTTTACTATGAGCCATTCGGCATGGATAGATGGAGTGATGAAGGAGGGCTGGATGCTGGATGGATGGCTGCTGGTTGGATGGAGGATGGATGGAGGGAGGGATGGAAGGAGAGCTGGAGGAAACCTGGATATTGAATGGATGGATGCTGGTTGGATGGACGAATGGAGGGATGGAGGGATGGAGGGATGTTTCTTGCTGAGATGTTCCTCAGGAGTGAGTAGATACTTTGACCATAAATTAGACACACATAAGATGTTGGGTTTTTACAGTGAACATGGTGAGAGCGCTGAGGGTCAGTCAGGAGGAGATTCAGCTTCTGCTGCAACACGTCTGAAATCATCCAGAGATCCACAGGATCAAGATTCTGATAATATCTTCTGCTCCTTGGAAACCAAACAGGCTCCTCCGACCCCAAGCAGCTCCTCTACACCCCCTCAGTGCGAGGAGATGGACTCAGAGGAGCAGCAGCTCAGACAGAAGCTGCATGAGATGACGGACAACATCAGCGACCACAGCTCTGACGAAGACGAGCCCAGCAGGCCTGAGGAAAACCTCCAGCATTCTAGAATACCTACTAGACCCACATCCAGGAGCAGCAGTATCGTGTCCAGACACGAGGAGGAAGAGCCTCAGTGGAACCACTCTGAGAAGGTTTGTGCCCACAATGACCTCTAGAAGAACCTCTGCCTCACAGTCGTCCTCAGATGATTCACACCTCAGTCCCTGGAAACCAAAAACATGCTGACTCATGAAATCCGTCAAGAGCAGTGGAACATTTAGCCATCTCCCGTCGGCGCCAAGCCACATATTAATCAGAAATAAAATTGAAGGGTGACATCACTGATGGTTTCCTTGCGTCAGTAGTTATGACGTCAACATGGGGGTCGATGAAGCGGGTCGGAAAGGTCCCTCTTCTGAGGAAATATTAAAATTTAAAGCTGTTACAGAGTCAGATATGTGATAACCAGTAAACATAAGTAAATGAATATCTATTCATGTATTGTGTTATACAAATGCTAGCATTTATCTTCCTTTTAATTAAGTGAAAATGATATATCTGAATTATGTAGCATAAGATATAATATATTTATATATATATATATATATATATATATATATATATATATATATATATATATATATATATATATATATATATATAAATATATAAATATATATAAGCCCCCCTCCGTACACCCGTTCAGACCAAGAGGGTCAGAACACCCTGGTTGCTAATTACTCAATCACACACACCACTTTGCCCCAGCACTGGTTCTGATAGAGCAGTTCCACAAGAACTCTGAGTGACACCACAGAGTGGAAATCCTCAATATGAAATGAATGGTTTTAATGTTATGGCTGATCGGTGTGTATCAGCGTAGAAGAATTTCAACATGTGATATTTGTTCCTATTTCATGTTTCTTTATGGAATGAATCCTGAGTTGAAGCAGTTTTTTGGTTTCGTTGCTCCAAAGGAGTTCTGGTTTTGGTTGAAGGACCAGCTGACCTTAGGTCAGTCTTGGACAAGATTAATGCTCCAACAAAAGCTTCATCAGGCGTCATGCCACATCTCCCTGGTCTCCTGTCTGTGATGAAGGTATGAAAATAAAACTCCTTGATCTGATTGGAGAACATGTCCTTCATGTTAGACCAGCCTGGAGAGGAGGTGGCGCCCCCCGGAGGAGGAGTCACAGGAAAGCTTCAGAGGCTCCACAGCCTTACTGGTGGAGCTGGAGGACAAGGTGGCCCAAGCAGCTGCTGAGGTCCAGAGCGCCCAGAGCGAGGTTAGAAAAACTCAGAGTGAAGTTTAGCTGACAGGTTTGGTTTGTTGAGCAGAGACAAAAAGTGAAGTTTGTTGTTTATAATCCAGGTCTCCTACATAGAGAACCGGATCACCGCTCTGAATGCTGCCGGCCTGCCAGGAGACAGGAGGAGGAAGGTGATGTTTGATGTTCCGGAGTCCTCCTGTGAAATACTTGTTGCGTTTATCGCACCTATTAAGCCCGGTCTCAGAGCTGCTAATCCCTGTGGTACACTGCAAAACTTCAAAGCTTCATTTACTAAAACAAATAGTTGATCATATAAAAATTCTGAGTGACATAAACTCAGTTTGTTTGGAAAAACCAGCACAGATAACTCAATAAAAAAAAAAAGATTATCATTCCAATAAAGTAATTTACTTTGTAAGAAATGCGGATGGCTTGGGGGCGTGGTAATTAGCGCTTTGTCTCACAACAAGAAGGTGCCGGGTTCCAATCCACCGCTGCCATTCTGTGCGGAGCTTGATGTTTTCCCTGTGTGTGTGCGTTGATTCTCTCCGGGAACTCTGGCTCCTCCCACAGTCCAGAAACACGCAGCAGAGGAAAACTCATAGTAGATTATCTCATAGTAGATCTTCCTTAAGTAGAGTACCTCATAATAGATCCTCGTTTAGTACATCTGCAGGTAGATCAATCTGCTGATTATCTCATAGTAGATCGTCCTTTAGTATATCCTCTCATGGTAGATCATCCAATAGTAGATTATCTCATAGTGGATCATTTTATAGTAGATCCTCTTTATGTAGATTTGCAACTTAAATATCATCATTTAGTAGATTCTCTCATAGTCGGCCTTCCTTGAGTAGAGTACCTCATAGTAGATCCTCGTTTAGTGGATCCTCTCATAGTGGATCCTCTTTATGTGGATTATCTCATAGTAGATCCTCCTTTTGCAGATTATCTCATTGTAGATCATTTTTTTGTAGATCCTCTCATGGTAGATCCTCCTTTAATAGATTATTTCAGTGTAGATTACTTTGTTGTACAGAGTAGACCGCTGTTGTTCATTTTTTTACAGTGTAGACTCTAATTTATATAGATTTTCCTTTTATTCCTTTTTTTTAACATGTTCCTTTTTTGCTTTGGTTTCTTCCAGTCTGCAATCCCGATCCAAGCCAGAAGACTCTCCCAGAACTACCCTACAAGTAAGAACCCACTCTGCTGCCATGAACCTTCTTCTCCAGGCTTTCCCTCAGACCCTGAACATCTTCTGCTGGTTGGACTCAGAGGACGAGATCATCTGTTCTCAGCTGAGTTTCTCTTAGTGCTGAACTTCCACCAGATTTTGGATTTTATTTTTGCAGCAAAATAGAATCAATCAGATTTTTTCACTTTACTGACACTGAAGCAGTGAAGATCTTGAAGAACATGAAGCAGCAGAACCTGGATGAACCACGTAGTTGATGTATGTTTGCAGGCCAGATGGGCGTTTTTCTGAGGAACTCCCTCTACCTGGGCTCCCTCACTCAGAGGATCCCAAAGCTGAAGACAAAGACCAGGGGAGCCTCAGCGGTAGGAACTTCTCAAGGGTGGTGGGTTCATTGAAGAGTTCTGTTCCAACATCATGAAGCTCCTGAGAACCTGAGAAACACTGTGAAGCTCAGTGAGTCTCTGAGGGGAAACCAGTACCAGTTGAGAGCTCTGGCTCTCAAGTGGTCTTGAGACCAAGTCCAAGGCTCTCAGGTGGGAGACAGAAACGTAAAAGAGAGAAAGGGGATGAAGTCGGAGGAAAGGCTGGGAGGCGGTGTTCATGGTTGAGGAAGGTCCAACAGTGAGACAGGTCCAGAGGTGATACTGGTCCACAAGTGAGACAGGTCCATGGCTGATACTGCCCCACAGGTGAGACAGGTCCACAGCTGATACCGGTCCACAAGCGATAACAGTCCACAGGTGATACTTATATGAACCTTTGATTGGCAACACAGACTCAGGATCCACATCCTGATGTCGTTAGCTAATAAATTGAAAAGATTTTATCCAAAAGTTTATCTAAAGTAGTGAATTCATTGTACGATCATCTCATCGGGATCTGATGTCGGAGCTGAACTCTTCATTTACTAGTTCTACTGGGCTCTGACCTCTGACCTCTAACGGTTGATCGCCTTCCAATCAGGGTTTTCTCATGATTTGAGATCATTTTATCATGACTAACAATGATCTAATGAAGTCAATCAAAGCAGGACAACATGGATCAACTTTTGTAAATCAAACTTCTCATCTCCATCATCATCATCACCATCATCATCATCACCATCATCTGTGTGTCTCTTCTCTCAGGAACCAGTCATGACGCAGTCTTCATGAAGAGGAGGCTGAGCATCATTTGACTGACGGCGCCATCTTTGATGTTCCAATTTGTACTAATCGCACAGTCAGCTGGAAGGAAAGATCCGGAAATGTCTTTTAGAGATTTTAATGGAATTATATTTCCCTGTAATTATTTTTTTGTTTTATTGAAATAGATTTATATTTAACCATATTTATATTTAGTACCATTAAAACCCTGATATTTAATATCAGTCGGATATATCATTATTCAACTCTTTAATGTAAAAACCCGCAGTTTGAAAAATCAAATACTTTATTTACTGACAACTGCAGTCTCTTAATGACTCCACCTCCATCATCATCATATTCATCATCATCATCATCTATCATTCATTGTCATCATCGTCCATCATCACCATATATCATCACCAACATATTCGCCATCATTATCCGTCATCATCACCCTCATCACCATCATCATTCTCATCCATCATCACCATCATTGTCATCCATCATCATCAAAACCATCAACACCAACATATTCATCATCATCATCATCATCCATCGTCATCACCATTGTCACCATCATAATCACCACCATCCTCATTGTCATCCATCATCATCATCATTCATCATCACCATAATCATCCTCATCCATAATCATCCATCATCATCATCATCATCTATCATCCATCGTAATCATCACCATCATCACCATCATCAGCATCCATTATCACCATATATCATCACCACCATATTCATCATCATCATCATCATCATCATTTTATCCATCATCAACATCATCACCATCATCATCACCCATCATCAATCATCATCAACCTCATCATCATCCATCATCACCATCATCATTCTCATCCATCATCACCATCATTGTCATCCATCATCATCATCATTCATCATCCTCATCCATCATCATCCATCATCTTCATCATCATCTATCATCCATCGTAATCATCACCATCATCATCATCATTCTCATCCATCATCACCATCATTGTCATCCATCATCATCAAAACCATCAACACCAACATATTCATCATCATCATCATCATCCATCGTCATCACCATCATCACCATCATAATCACCACCATCCTCATTATCATCCATCATCATCATCATTCACCATCACCATAATCATCCTCATCCATCATCATCCATCATCACCATCATCACTATCATCAGCATCCATTATCACCATATATCATCACCACCATATTCGTCATCATCATCATCATCATCATTTTATCCATCATCAACATCATCACCATCATCGTCACCCATCATCAATCATCATCAACCTCATCATCATCCATCATCACCATCATCATTATCACCATCATCACCACCATATTCATCGTCATCATAATCACCATCATCACAAACATCATCATAATCCCTCATTATCATCATCATTATCACCACCATATTCATATTCAAAATCATCCTTCATCCATCCATCATTATCATCATCTATCGTCATCACCTTCATCACCATCATCACCATCACCTTCATCATCATCATCATCATCATCATATTCATCATCATTCATCATCCATCATCATCACCCTCATCAAAATTATCATCACCATCATCACCATCACATCATCACCACCTTCATTATCATCACCATCATCATCATCATCATCATCATCATCATCATCATCATATTCATCATCATTCATCATCCATCATCATCACCCTCATCAAAATTATCATCACCATCATCACCATCACATCATCACCACCTTCGTTATCATCACCATCATCATCATCATCATCATCATCATCATCTCAAAATAAAAGTGGGAACGAGCTGGAAGACGTGTTGTGATCACGTCACTCAAACTGCTCTCTGAGGTGGTCCGGGACGCCTTTGAACACGGATCCTTTATAGTAGGAAGGTTAATGATTCCCAAAGCGTCTCCAACAAGGACAGAAGAGGAAAATTCGTGTTGAGCGCTGGACGTGGTTGTTGTTTTGGAGGAAGCATGACCAGTTGAAAAAGCCACAGCTTTTCTAACGTGCTTGATTTTTCACGTTGTTCTGCCTCTTTAGCGAGACACCGACTTTGTCCTGTCAGTCTCAACAGCTGGAATAGTCTGCACATGTGTATTAGACCATCGGACACATTTGGAGACGCAGGAGAGACACAGGTGTAAACGGCGATATGTCTCGCTGACCGCTCGTGATCCGATCGCCCAGAACGCATTTTATAACCAGCTCTAAAGAGGGTCTTGGTTCCAGTAGAAGTCCTGGAACGTTCCAAGGCAGCCGTCACAATCACATGGTCATATTCCACAAAGATCTGAAGAGGGCAATGCAGCAGTAAAAATATTCAGATTAGAAGAGTAAACTTTATTAACCCAGAAAGAGATTTTTGTGCTCCAACATTACAGTAACAACAAACAAACCAGTTAAAAACAGATATAGTTCATCAGGAGTGTCTGACAAAATAATAACAGGAACAATATCAAGAATAGTAACTGGAATATTTACACTGATGATAACAGGAATAAAAACAAGAGTATTAATAAGGATAATAACAAGAATAATTTCATGAATAATAACAGGAATAATAACAAGAACAATAACAAGAATAATAACACGAATAATAACACGAATATAAACAAGAATAATAAATAATAAGACTAATAAGAATAGTAACAGGAATAATGAAAGTTCAGAAAAAGACTTAAAAGTCAAGTGGAATAAGGAAAGTAGTTTTTGACAAAGCAAGAGGAATAAAGTAGTTTTGCCGACGATGATGAACGTTATATATGATGTGGGAATGGGCTAAGAAGATGCTGGATACTTTCAGACTCCAGGAGTTTTTTTAATATCCGGGGCGGCTGTGGCTCAGTGGGTAGAGCGGCCGTCTCCCAATCAGAAGATCGGAAGGTAGCCGGTTCGAATCCCACCAGGGTCTACTTGTCGTAGGGTCCTTGAGCAAGACCCTGAATCCTTAGCTCCCCGGGCGCTCCACGAGGGGCTGCCCACTGCTCCCTCAGGGATGGGTCAAATGCAGAGAAGTAATTTCACTATGTTGTACTGTATGACTATGTGACTAATAAAGGATTCTTTCTTTCTATTCTTTCTTAATATCATTCATGATTTGTATTATTTCAATTGTTGCAAACTGCTGATCCATGGTTGGTTGAATAATTTTGCTTCTGCTACAAATGTAATGTCAGAGTTTGAAATGATGCACTAACTGATTAAAAATATGCTTCACCATCTTAGGCTTTACTTATAACTTTAATGGTTAACATTCAAGATGATGTCTTCACCCTAAAATGTGTCAAAAGTTTAAGCGGTATGAAATGTGTAGATCTATATTCCAATCAGGATTGGTGCTCTGCCTCCACCAGAGTTGGGAAACTTCTCCTTCAATAAAAGTTAAGCTTCCTCTAAATTCTTCAAGACAATAATCCTGTTATAATAATCATCACTCTGCTCCAACAGGCTCTGGTTTGTCTAGTCTCATTTTCTTTACCTGACTTTACTCTCAATCTGGATCCACTCCACATTTGGATTGTTGATTTTTTCCATAGAATATCGGACAAAGGTCTTCTCTGTATATTAAACCATCGGACATCAGAGGGTCAACTTTGACTATTAAATTATTACTAATTTCCTTACATGTATTGTAACCTCTATTTCTATTTCTATCTTGTATTGTTAATAGCAGCTTCCTCTCTGACATCTGCCATTCATGAACGTTTCTTCCAGTTTGTGCAGGTTTCAACTTTATATCCTGCCTTAAGTACTTTAAATTCTTTCTGTGATCTACGGCATACGACTAAATCGATCAAACTATCTATCTTAATTTATGAAAGCAAATAAACTATCATTAGTTAAAATAAAACAAATAAATATTTATAGAGATATGATGATATTAATAATTCTTCAGTACATCATTCTCTGCATTTTTAATCTTAATACAATCAGTAAAATTGTAAACATACTTTTTCACTTTTTCACTGTTAGTGTTGGTGGTGGAATATTTCCCAGAAGGCAAAGATGAAGCCAGATCGATGTAGATGCTAGGAGGTCTCTGTGCTTCCAGGAGGTCCAGAAATCCTTCAGGAGCTTCACACATCTGTAAAACATGTAAAACCTCCTCAGTCCGCTCTTCATCCCATCAGCTGCAGAGTCCAGAGAAGACCAGGATCAGTAATCAGCATCTCAGCAGGAAAAAAAACCCGCTGGAGCCTTTCTGAAGGGATGAACTGTTGCATGATGGGGAAAATACACAAGGAAATATTCTGCGACAGGCAAAAAATTGAAATCCGAGTTTTGAGATTCCTATTAACAAATGTTCTGAAAGCGTAATTTATAAGATAAGAAAATACTTTAATATTACCAAGCGGAAATTTTTGAATAAAATAATGTTCGAATTTTCAGAGTAAAATTTAAACTTATAACTTATATAGCAGCTGTAGTGATAACTGTAGTGATTACTGTAGTGATTACTGTAGTGCCCTCTATAATGACCGCTGTAGTGATAACTTTAGTGATAGCTGTAGTCTCCGCTGTAGTGATTACTGGAGTGTTCGCTGAATTGACCGCTGTAGTGATAACTGCAGTGACGCCACCGTGTACACTGTTATGACTACTTAAGTGACCGCTGCACTGACCGCTGTACTCAACGCTGAAATGACAGCTATAGTGAATGCTGGAGTGATTGCTGGAGTGACTGCTGTATTGACCGCTGAAGGGCTGAATCATAACTGTTAGCGAAGACTTGCAGGAACGATTGGATGTCCGGCTACGGTCACATTTTCTTATGCTTCAAAAAGTTCTGCATTAATTCACTTCAGCGTAAAAGTGATGGGGAAAACCTTCAAAGTATCCGTTTTTAATTTCCAGATGCTTTTTAAAAAATGGAATTCTGTTGACTCAGAAGGATCATGAAAAAGTGATCTTTGACTCCTCTTGTCTCTCAGCTGTTGGTGTCTGCTGCCCCCTGTTGGCTGTGCTGTCACGTTACAGAGAGAAATTACAATGACACTAAAGCTTTCCAATGTTTTAAAAACATTATCTATACATGTTGATGTGCAATAAGCTCTAAAAATTGTTTAATTGTACATTTGTTTAATGTGTATTTCCCCGCAAGCCTCACAAGTGAACGATAGAAGACCGTCAGATATTTTTATTCCATAAATGCCTTGTTTTATAATGGGAAAAATCCTCCATCAAAAATAAGCATTAAAATACTGAATGTGAGGTGTTTTTTTCCTGAAATGAGTAAAAAAAATCTCCCAGTAGAACAAGTGAAGATGTGCTTTGGCAGATATCATGAAATAAGATGAAATCTTTGGATGAATGAGATTGCTTGCAGATCTAATTTTGAACTATATTTAACAGATTTCAGAAGCCGTTTCATTTTCAAATGAACCTCCACAATTCTCAAAAATAGGTATTTTTTCACTGAAAAGTAGTGTTTCTGATTTTTTCTCACCATACATTAACTTATACTTACTTCATAGTTTTTAGTTCATGCTATAATTTTACTCATTTATTCAATGTTTATTATATCAATTCCCTAATAGTTTTATCAATTGTTGCCAAACAAAATTTGTATCTTTAGCAATGACAATTAAAGCATGTCTACGTCAGCGTCAAACTGATTCTAAGGCGAGTGATAGTGACACCGCTCCAGATTTAAGACCGCCACGGACTGCTGATAAGAATAGAGGGTTATTCTAAAGTAAAAATGTCTTCACGTTGGCTGGAAACGTTCAAATTCTTTATTTGACATATTTTCAAGATTCCTTGACTGAACAAGATGGATTCTCTAAAATCAAATCTCTGAACCTGACTGAGATGTTTCAGCTTCAATCTTCATGTCTGATATCAGCAGCAAAAAGATATTTTGACCAGAAATGAGACGAACATACTTAGGATAGAGATTTGTTGTTTTTACAGCGCACAAAGAACAGCAATATATGTAGATAATTTCTGATCAAAGTTTCTATTATATATGTGTTTATAGATCTTTCACTTTCAAGAAAATCTAAATGAGTTTTTTGTCACAGTTGGCCATGATCCCACCAGACGCATGATTGTGTCAGGTTGATCCAAACAGTCTTTTTTTAGAGTGTACGTACCCACAGCCAGCGCTGTTGTCTCGCTCATTGGCAAGACTGTGTCCTTCCTGTAGGACAGCGGACACACTTAAGAACATTATCTGCATAGCAAACACCGACTGATAGCAAGATCAGAAGAGTTTTCCAGATATCCCTCTCCATAGCAGCACTCTCCAGCTCATCCTGGGGGAACCGGAGGCATTTTCAGGCAAGGTGTGTAACACAGTACCTCCAGCGAGTTTTGGGTCTACGTCGGGGTCTCTTGCCAGTTGGACATGCCTGAAAAAGCAGCGGCTTTACTGCGAGCTCTCCCCGGACGTTTGAGCACAGAACCTTAATTCTGAGGATGAGCCCGGCCCCCCTACGAAGGAAGCTCATATCAGCCACTTGTATCCTTGACCTCGTTCTTTCCATCGCTACCCAGAGCTCATGACCATAAGTGAGGGATGGAACGTAGACGGAATGGTATATTGAGAGCTTTTCCGTACGACTCAGCTCTTTCTTCAACACAACAGACTGATACCACGCCCGCATTACTGCTGTTGATGCACCGAATGAAGCAGCAACTCACCCCCAAAACCGAAGGGGACAGTCTTCTGATTCCCAGCAGAGAACCATGGCCTCGGATTTAGAGGTGCTGTGTATCATACCTGCTGCTTCACTCAGCTGAAGACCGATCCAGTGCTGCTGGAGGTCGCAGACTAATGAAGCGAACAGGAACACTTCATCTACAAACAGCAGAAATGCAATTTTAAGCTCCTCAAGCCGGATGCACTCCTCACCTTGACTTGGCTTTGAGATCCTGTTCATGACTATCAAGAACTGAATAGGAAACAAGGGAAAACCTTGGCTGAGTCCAACATTCACTGAAAGCGTGTCTGATTTTCTGCTGAGCATACGGACACAATTCTCACTTTGGTTGTATAGAGAATGGATGGCCCGTAGAAATGGCCTCCGTACCCCGTTCTCCCGCAGTAACACTGTCCTAAGCCTTCTTCTAATCCACGAAACACATATAGACTGGATGGGTAAATTCCCATTAACCGCAAGTAAGCCTGCAGTAACGGTACAAAGTTGATCTACTTTTTCGCAACAGGACGGAATCCACATTGTTCCTCCTGAATCTCATCAACCCCTTGATGTCTTGCCATTGGGCAGCCCCTAAACCACCTCACTGACCTCTGCCAGTTAATGGAAGGGTCTTCCCCCGACTCCTCTAACTCGGCCTATACTATAGAGGGCGTGGCCTCCGGGTTCAGAAGTTCCTCCAAAAACGTAATCCTCGTCATGAAAACATGAAATAAAGGTAATAATGACCCGAACATGCACAGAATCGAAACAGATGTTTGCTGCCTGCTTAAGGAAACTCCTCACCGCCATCATGCAAACTGAGCTCAGGTGTCACCGTGGCAACGTGCGACCCGACACCCGAAGGCCGAAGATCCAACTCCCAGTTGGATAAACGTCAGCAGGAATCAAACAGCTGTTTAGGTTCTGTGCACGGTCGGTTGACCTCCAGCAACCCAAACAAGGACCCAGAGGCGGGCCTCGTACCCCAGTTTGAATACCACTGTTTAAAAGAATGATTCTTCACTGCATTATGAACTCACATCCAGAGCCAGACTAGACTTCCCCACATCAGAGCTCCTCAGCAGAACCATCTTCAACCCAAGAGGCGTCCCTGGTCCTCTCAAAGAGTCACTGTGGAGCCGGGCTCCAAATCCCGCCACCCCACTGTGAACAGAACCTCGGTCTCTCCCTTCGGACCAGAGAACCTCTGTAGGTGATGGAGAGAGAGCAAGGCTGTGCTGATCAGACTAGCTCTCTCTCTCTCTGTGTCTCTCTCTCTGTCTTTCTCTCTTTCTCTATACTTTGAGATTTGATCCAAATGTAAAGTGCATTATAAATTAAATGTATAATTATTATTATTATTATCTCTCCCTCTCATCACTGACAGTCATGTGACTCAACAATCACACCCCGAGATAGAAAAGACTCCAGTCTCCAGAATCAACCCAGATACCTGATATACATATATATATATATATATATATATATATATATATATATATATATATATATATATATATATATATATATATATATAATTAAGGTATATCTCATCTCATTTCGTCTCTCACTGATGTGGTGTGTGAGACACTTAGGATCTCTTAAAAAATGACTCGTTTAATTTCCATCCTGTCATAATTCTGCGGGTGTGATTTACATCAGCTGTTGTGTTTGGCGGTTTTTTTACCAAAGAAGTTTTCAGTTTGAAAACCTATTTTTTCTCATGAGTGTTCTGGTTTATTTTATGCTTGGTGGTGTTGTTTTAGTAAATCCTGAAATCATTTTATAGTTGAATAACATATTACTGTTCATTTGCATACAACATAACGATCCAAACTACGCCGATGCAGAGTTTTCATATATCCGACGCTCATAAACGTATCTTGACGGGGACAGGTCTGAGCCCGTGTCCGTGAGTCCTTCCGTTGGTGAAGTCAAACAGCCGCCAGATTCTTGTTCAACCATCATAAATCAATTTAATAACATGAGTTAGAGTAGAATTAATGTTTAAATCCCGCTGTCGGGTTTATTTTCGTTAACTGACGGTCTCTTTACACAGAGGAGTTTGAACGAATCGTTTCCGACATCTTTGAACGCGGCATAGGCGCACGTGCGTCAGTGGTTTGAAGAAGTCGCGAGCCTGAAGTCTGATAAGAGACACAGGAAGAATAACGTGTTAAAGAGAAAGACTCGGTGTGTGAACGGGGCCGGAAACGGTTTATTCTGTTGTCTTTAGCGTTTTCTGTACTCGTGAGATCCAGCGGAGACCTGACGGTCCGTTTGGAGACTTTATAATCCAGTAGGAACCATGGGAACTCAGGGTGCTGGAAGGAGAAGGTCCACCAAGAAAGAGAGGTCCACGGCAGAGGACGAAGCCCTGAACCTTATAGCCAGAGAGGTGAGTTGGGTTCAGATCATCTCCTGAAGGTCTGAGACCAGGTCCTGACATTAGCACTTAGAGCTTTGATCCAAATGTAAAGTGCGTTATAAATTAAATGTATTATTATTATTATTACACAGAGGCGACGATAGTTCTACTGAGGCCCAGTTCCATCATTAATGCAGCCCGGGGCCCCATTGTAGGGGCCCCGGGCTGCATTAATGGACTAGCTCTACCACACCAGGCCAGTGAAGGGTCAAAGGAGGTAGAGGAGGTTCTGATGAAGTTTGCAGTCATATGCGGTGTAGACAGGTGTTTGTTGTGGTCGTGGTGGTTTGTCCTCTAATCCTTGAATTATTGTTATGTTGCCCCCGTATGATTTCCGGTGGTGTTGCACCTTTTCTTCTGTATCCAATAATTTGAGGATGAACTAATCAAATCGGTTTACATCTTTAACTTTCAGCCGTCAATGTTAGAAAATAGAAACATTTGTTAAAATCCTTCATGACACGTATCCTCATCTTGATACCGATACGTCCACCAGAGGGCAGTGAGAGGGTCCAGGTTCACACAGTGAAGGAGTCGGGTTCACACAGTGAAAAGGTCCAGGTTCACACAGTGAACGGGTCCAGGTTCACGCAGTGAAAGGGTCCAGGTTCCCACAGTGAAAGGGTCCAGGTTCCCAAAGTGAAAGGGTCCAGGTTCACGCAGTGAAAGGGTCCAGGTTCCCACAGTGAAAGGGTCCAGGTTCACACAGTGAAAGGGTCCAGGTTCACGCAGTGAAAGGGTCCAGGTTCACACATTGAAGGAGTCGGGGTTCACACAGTGAAAGGGTCCAGGTTCACACATTGAAGGAGTCGGGGTTCACACAGTGAAGGAGTCGGGGTTCACACAGTGAAAGGGTCCAGGTTCACGCAGTGAAAGGGTCCAGGTTCACACAGTGAAGGAGTCGGGGTTCACACAGTGAAGGAGTCGGGGTTCACACAGTGAAAGGGTCCAGGTTCACGCAGTGAAAGGGTCCAGGTTCACACAGTGAAGGAGTCGGGGTTCACACAGTGAAGGAGTCGGGGTTCACACAGTGAAAGGGTCCAGGTTCACACAGTGAAGGACTCGGGGTTCAGATGAATATACATTAAAAAGTTGCAGGTAAAAATTTGTGTGTTTTCATCTGTAAACTCGCGGAATTAAACTGCTGACTCATCTCAGTGTTTCCTGTACTAACCTATAGGAACCATTGGTTCAGCCGTCACTCATCTACACTACAAAAAGGGCTTGTTGAATTTACCTGAATTTATTATGTCAACTGGTTCCACTAAATAATTGTATCTAGATTCATATCACTATTTTGAATTAATTGCAACTAAACTTCAGAATAGGGTTAGGGTTAGGGTTAACCCTTCATTTGGTGGGACTAAGGAAGTAAATTCAACAAGCCCTTTCTTTTTTCAGCATAGGGGTGGAGTAGTGTGTGACGGGAGCCGGAGTCATGTTGGAACAGGTTCTGCTCTGCTCCAGGGTTTCTGATCTCTAAATGATGATGATGATAAATGCTTAGCCTGCCGTCTCCTGCTCTGAAAGCACCCTGTCTGAGGTATGATTCCTCTGCCGCCGTGCCTCTGAGCAGGGACAGCCAGGCGGAAATCAGTATTTGTATTGAACAAATAAGTAAAATGACAACATCTGCAAAAAAAACGAACCAAGCCTGACATTTAGTGGCCGCTTACACGACAAATGGTTTCTCATTAGGCGGTGAAGATTTGTGGTTGTTGGCCTAAAAAACACAAACTTAAAAATGGTCCTACGTGACTATTACCGACTATTACCGACTATTACCGACCATTACCAACTATCACCGACTATTGCCGACTATTACCGACTTCAACTGACTGTTACTATCTTCTACTGTCTGCAACTAACTGGATTTTAATCTTGTCAGGATGTAAAAGTACCGTGTAATGTTGCACATGATATTTACACTGTAAAGTAATAGAAGTAATGTGTCACATGATATTTACACTGTAAAGTAATAGAAGTAATGTTGCACATGATATTTACACTGTAAAGTAATAGAAGTAATGTTGCACATGAATTTTACACTGTAAAGTAATAGAAGTAATGTTGCACATGATATTTACACTGTAAAGTAATAGAAGTAATGTTGCACATGATGGTGGTATTAGAGTCTGATTTTTCGTCTGTCCTTCCCGTAGTCAGGGGAGGAGTTATACGGCAAATGGTCGTTAGTAGAAAATACTTTCTCTGGCATTATATGGTGTTCTTTGGTGGTCTCAGTCTGTGATGGTCTCAGTCTCAGTCTGTGATGTCTCATTCTGTGATGTCTCAGTCTGTGGTGGTTTCAGTCTGTGATGGTCTCATTCTGTGATGGTCTCATTCTGTGATGGTCTCAGTCTGTGGTGACACTTACGTGTGACACCAGTGTGGCGGCATCCTGCTGTATTTTTCTCCAGTGTAATCAAAGAACCAAAAATCCCTTCGGAGGGGGGTCTTTATTGTGGCGCTGTATGAAACGTCTTTAGACCACTGACACTGAGGGATATTCATTGATGTTGGCTGGTTGTCTTTTCTTGAACTCATCTCCTAGTTGACCCGAGCGGGTCGATCAGATCTTCCTGTTTCAGAGCAGCTCTGACACTGTTTCGGTTTAGAAGAAGTCAGTCCGTCCGACACGGATGTTTCACAAGATTCCAACCACTCCTAACCGTCGAACGGTCGGTCACCAGCCGGTAACGGTTCAGCCTCTGGGGGACAAAACTGCAGGGGTCTGCTTGTTTCCACCTGATCTGACCGATTCTGGTCTTCAATCTCAGAACCTCAGAGATATTCTGGTTTAAGGAGCTCCTGCACAGGAACCAGGAAGTTCATGAGTCGATGGATGCCGTCCTTCTGTCCTGCCTGTGCAGCAGAGAGGGTCTGTGCCTTTAAGGAGCGGCGGGGTCATGTCCCTCGTCGGTGGTCCTCTGACGGATCGGTATGTCACCCCTGATGAGTCGGCCGTTCTCCAGTAGAGCTTTAAAAATAGAAGCTCCTGAAACATCAGCTGTTGCTGCGCCCCGGCTTTAAACTAGGCCTGTGGCTGGGGGAGAAGGGGAGAAGGGGAGTAGGGGAGGAAGGGAGGAGGAGAGTTGGGGAGGAAGGGAGGAAGGGACAAGGAGGGTATGGGAGTAAGGGAGAAGGAGGGTATGGGAGGAGGAGAGGAAGGGAGGAGTAGGGGAGGAGAGGAAAGGAGGAGGAGAGTAGGGAAGGAGGGGAGTATGTGAGGAGGGGAGGTGGAGAGTATAGGAGGAGGGGAGGAGGTATGGGAGGAAGGAAGAAGGAGAGTAAGGGAGGAAGGGAGGAGGATGAGAGTTGGGGAGGAGAGGAAGAAGGGAGGAGGATGGGAGGATAGGGAGGAGGAGAGGAGGAGGACATCTTCATCTCCATCTGTCTTTATTTATCCACCTTCTGCTACCACTGGGGCTTTTGTCACCCGGCTGACGGGGGGCGATGCCGCCTCCCTCTGGCATGGCCATCATACCAGAACCCTCTTACCAGAACCATCATACCAGAACCCTCATACCAGAACCCTCATACCAGAACCCTCATACCAGAACCCTCTTACCAGAACCCTCATACCAGAACCATCATACCAGAACCCTCATCAGAATATCAGCGTGACATTCTAAGTCTTCTTAAAATCAGGGTTGGGATTCACGAAGGAAAAGAATCCTCCGGTAGAAGATCCGTCGCTTTGCCTTCTTCTAAACGTATAAGTCTGATCTTCCATTTGTCAAAACACAGAAACGCCTTCAAACGCCAAATCCCTCTCCGCTTTTCGTCCGGGGTCAAAGGTTACGGCGTGTTAAATCCATTTTGAAGGTGAATATATCAATATAAAATAATCTGTATTCACTCGTGCGCGGCGGCGTTAAATACCGCTTTCATTGCCCCCCCCCCCCCGGAATTCCACGGTCATTTTTTTTGTGAATACCCAGCATGCAGTGGGTCGTCACCGTCATTCCTGTTTACTCGTCCTTTGGTTCCAGGAAAAAAATCTGCTCATGTTTGCAGAGAGAGTTGTTTATCAGTCAGTTCATCAAAACGCTCCATGGACCAGATCAACATTTGCTGCAGGAGATCTGGGTCCAGCTGTCTTCTTCTGCCCGTCTGTGCAAACTCTGAACGTCTGCTGACTCCATGCTGCCAAAGTCGTGAACAACTACTCCATGTAGGACATGTTCTCCTGAGGATTCTTCATGGGTTCTTCATGTAGTAGATGTTCTCCTGAGGGTTCTTCATGGGTTCTTCATGTAGTAGATGTTCTCCTGAGGGTTCTAAATGTAGTAGATGTGCTCCTGAGGCTTCTAAATGTAGTAGATGTTCTCCTGAACGTTCTTCGTGGGTTTTGCATGTAGTAGATGTTCTCCTGAGGGTTGTTCATGGGTTTTGCATGTAGTAGATGTTCTTCTGAGGGTTCTTCATGGGTTCTGCATGTAGTAGATGTTCTTCTGAGGGTTCTTCGTGTAGTAGATGTTCTCCTGAGGATTCTTCATGTAGTAGATGTGCTCCTGAGGGTTCTTCATGGGTTCTGCATGTAGTAGATGTTCTTCTGAGGGTTCTTCGTGTAGTAGATGTACTCCTGAGGGTTTTTCATGTGGTAGATGTGCTCCTGACGGTTCTAAATGGTTACTTTACTAAATGCCGTAAATGTTCTCCTGAGGGTTATTTGTGGGTTTTGCATGTAGTAGATGTTCTCCTGAAGGTTTTCATGGGTTCTGCATGTAGTAGATGTTCTTCTGAGGGTTCTTCGTGTAGTAGATGTTCTCCTGAGGGTTCTTCATGTAGTAGATGAGTTCCTGAGGCTTCTAAATGTAGTAGATGTTCTCCTGAGGGTTCTTTGTGGGTTTTGCATGTAGTAGATGTTCTCCTGAGGGTTGTTTATGGGTTCTGCATGTAGTAGATGTTCTTCTGAAGGTTCCTCGTGTAGTAGATGTGCTCCTGAGGGTTCTTCATGGGTTCTACATGTAGTAGATGTTCTTCTGAGGGTTCTTCATGGCTTTTGCATGTAGTAGATGTTCTTCTGAGGGTTCTTCGTGTAGTAGATGTTCTCCTGAGGATTTTTCATCTAGTAGATGTTCTCCTGAGGGTTGTTCATGGGTTCTGCATGTAGCAGATGTTCTTCTGAGGGTCCTTCGTGTAGTAGATGTACTCCTGAGTGTTGTATATGGGTTCTGCATGTAGTAGATGTTCTTCTGAGGTTTCTTTGTGAGATAGATTTTCTCCGAGGGTTGTTCATGGGTTTTGAATGTAGTAGTTGTTCTCCTGAGGGTTCTTCATGGCTTTTGCATGCAGTAGATGTTCTCCTGGGGGTTGTTCATGGGTTCTGCATGTATTAGATGTTCTTCTGAGGGTTCTTCGTGTAGTAGATGTTCTCCTGAGGGTTCTTCATGTAGTAGATGAGTTCCTGAGGCTTCTAAATGTAGTAGATGTTCTCCTGAGGGTTGTTTATGGGCTCTGCATGTAGTAGATGTTCTTCTGAAGGTTCCTCGTGTAGTAGATGTGCTCCTGAGGGTTCTTCATGGGTTCTACATGTAGTAGATGTTCTTCTGAGGGTTCTTCGTGTAGTAGATGTACTCCTGAGTGTTCTATATGGGTTCTTCATGTAGTAGATGTTCTCCTGAGTGTTCTTCATGTAGTAGATGAGTTCCCGAGGCTTCTAAATGTAGTAGATGTTCTCCTGAGGGTTGTTTATGGGCTCTGCATGTAGTAGATGTTCTTCTGAAGGTTCCTCGTGTAGTAGATGTGCTCCTGAGGGTTGTTCATGGGTTCTGCATGTAGTAGATGTTCTTCTGAGGGTTCTTCGTGTAGTAGATGTACTCCTGAGTGTTCTATATGGGTTCTTCATGTAGTAGATGTTCTCCTGAGGGTTTTTCATGTAGTAGATGTGCTCCTGGGGATTATAAATGTAGTAAATGTTCTTCTGAAGTATCAACTTGGAGTAGATGTTCTCCTAAGGTATCAACGTGTAATAGATGTTCTCCTGAGGGATCTACATGTATTATATGTTTCCCTAAGGGTTTTACATGTTTTATATGTTCTCCTGAGTGTTCCACATGTAGTAGATGTTCTCATGAGGGTTTTAAATGTAATAAAAGTTCTCCCGAGGGTTCCACATGTATTAGATGTACTCCTGAGGCTGATGCTCTGATATGGTTACATGACGGAGGCCGGCCAAAAATCCTCACATTTACTGTTATGTTTTATTCTGACATCAGCTCAGTGAGAAATGACCCACATCTCATGGTTTCACAGAGTGTGGGGAGGACCTGTCAGATGTTCCGTCCGAACTTCTTCATTACCAGAACTTAAAATAACGCCTCTGTGCCATGGTCCACTTCTCCCACCCATTACACCAGGACTACTTAGTGGTCCAAACAGAGACTGCTGTGTTTCCCGGTGTGTTTCCTGGTGTGTGTCTCTCTGTGTGTGTGTCTCTTTCTGCGTTTCTTTCTGTGTGTGCACAACTGGCTGCAGTATGAGTCTCCTTAAAAGGAAATGGTTGTATGTGTTGGCTTCCTCTCGATGACATCATCACATTCACAGCACATACAGATTGTTATACAAACTGCTTCCTGTTTATTCATCACAGCTCAGTCTCTACTGAAGCTTCAGGGAAGGGAGAGGGGGGGGTCAGGTTCAGGTTTAACAATCTATCAGAGCAGATACGCTGAGGGGGGTGGTGTTGCCACATGTATGACCAAAACAACACTAATGCAGCCTCCTCTCGTCAAAAATCTGTTCGTAAGAGCTCAGCATTGGGTCAACTCGCAGCGTTCCTCCTGCTTCAGAAATCCAAAGACCCCGTCCGTCTTTCTTACTTCTGTCTTGTGTTTAGGGTCAATCGGCCGGTCAGAATTACCTCCCATCAGGGTCTCCTGGAGAACAACCAAATGTCCAAAACTCTCCAGAAGATGAAGCCCTTCTTTGACTTGACTCACATAACTGTGCATCAGAATTCCTTTGATGCTTTTTTAAAGTCACCTGGGACCATCCACCCTGAAGAACCGCCCTCTCTTCCAGCTACCATACCAACGGCATTTCTTTCCACCGCGTCGCGCCGTCAACATCGCGGCGTATGCTTGGTGTCGGCTCTGAAGTCACAAATTGTCCAGAACCAAACGCAGCCGTGTCTGAGTTCACGTCAGTTTAGGAATATTAAGAATTATAGTCATCAATTGATTTATTTTTGAAATTGTCACTTTTCCTCAGACATCCAGTGAAGGAAAACTTAAATAACTTTTATTGAAGGTCAATCCTGCATTTTTCAGACTTTGTGTTAGTTTAATTTTACTTCACTTAACCTCTGGGTCGTTGGCTCCTCTGCCTGAGGGCGGCGTCATAATTCAGTCATTACAACCACAGTTAACGCCCTTTCCCCAAAACGTGCGTGCGTGTGTATGTGTGTGTGTGTGTGTGTGTGTGTAAAGGTCCTATTCAAATGTTTCAATGGACCAGGCTATTATCTGGACCTTTTTATTGGAAGAAGTATTTAAACAGAACTCTATAAACTCTGCATACCATATATGCAGAAATAAAATAAACGTGGATTTTTTTGACAGCTTGATCTTTGGATTATTTACTGAGAAATTAAGAAAGTTGTCTTAGCACAGATAAAGTGAGGTAAAGATCGAATCCAGGATCTGCCCCTCTCTATCTCGCAACCTTAAATGGCCTATCAGTATATTTAGTGACATGTAGTGAATAAAATCCAGATTGCAGGTTTTATTACACCTCAGCGGACGCGTCCTATATTGGAATCTCAGGTGGCCTGATGATGTCTTCGTTAACCACCTCATCCTGTTTCCTGTCATTGTTGTACTGTTTTATTTCTAATGCAGCTAGCTCTTTTGTATGCTAACGAAAGCTAACGGATCATTACGTTAATAATGGTGAATTGGTTTTGTTCTATTGTAGGTTCTATTGAATCTGAGACTCCGCCACTCAAACAGGGGTTAGGGTTAACAACTTACATTATCATCAGCCTTTAACCTTACAAAAGTGTAGAGTTTTTTTTTTGTGCGGTTTCTCACACAGTCCTGACTGACAGGTATCACTTACCTGAAACCTATTTACTTCTTCCTTCTATGACACCTGCATGGAAGCAGAGCTGTGGAACTGATGTCCTACCTCAGGCCATAGGCCCTCCATCAGGCCCAGCGTGATGGGGATAGAAGATACAATACCATGTATGAATAAATACAAGATGAATTGATGATTGAATAATAATTATTCTCGAAGTCACCTTGGGGTGTGAACCTGACTCCTCCTGGGAGAGCAATTAACCGTTTTAGTCTGAATGAGGAGAGAGGAATCATCTTCTAGAAATAAACCTCTCTGTCTCCTCGGTGGAGCTGATCCATTCTTCAAGGCGCTCTCAGAAACACGTTGTTCAACGGTCTGTGCTGACCTGGAAACCGTGACCGCCTCTCTCCTGCCCTGGGTTCGCACCCAACATTCTTGCAGCTGGTGTTTCTCCCATCATGCCTCAGGAGCAGTGAGAGTTGGAACATGAGCAACATGTTCTTGGAAAACCAATCATCCTATCACGTCACCGTGAAAGTTCATAGTGAGAAACGACTGTAAGCATCTGGGGGCGGCGAGGTTGTTGTCTTCCTACCTCAACCATCTTCATCTTTGGTTGGCCTTTGAAGCTCCTCTGGTTTTAAGAATTGTTTGGGATTATTTTTAATATGTTGAGTCAGTGTGTTAGATGTTTGTATCTCAGGATGTCTGCTGACACCATGGTTCTATTTTCAGAGATGTTTGGGGGTCTATTGGTTGTATTGCTGGCCTGACGTGCCCCAGAGGAGCCTCTGACCCACTGACAACTCTACCGCCGGGGGTTCTGCTTATGGCTGTCAGAGTGGAGACAGGGTGGAGGTTTTCATCAGCCTGCTGGAATAGGATGATGCATGAATGTTGTCCTTCTAGAAACCTCAGACATGAGTCACCTCAAGAGAAGCAGCATCAGGAGCAGAAGTTCTGAGGTTGATGGTATTGGTGAAGCTTTACGGGAGCTGCGCCCTCTGGGGCAACATCTGGCAGATTTACAGGCTTTTATTTAAATAAGCAGTCATCAGAAACTTCAACTGGATAATAAGCTGTGAGCAAAGATCCAACCTCATTAAATTCAACCTTTCTCCAGCCAGAGGAGGAGAAACTCATGCTCATTAAAATACCTGTCTGGTTTGGTTCTGGTTGGCACTTGAAGGTTCAGTGCCCTTCCAGGTCCAGGTCTGTCCTTTCCTTGCACCTCGGGGTGGGCTGATGGAGAGATTCTGAGCCCAGTTGTAGTTCCCAGTATGTTTTAGGACAGAGGTTGTTTTGCATTCTCTGTAATTATAGAACCGGCCCTGAGCTGGTAGATCTGCTAATGCGCTGTTTAACACCTTAATATATACAGACTGAACATGGGGACTCTTCATCATCCTGTGATGAAGTCATGGTTGGAAAGGGTCAACCCCTCCTCCCACCGGGTGTCAGAAGGAATTGCTTATTCTGTGATATCGCTGTGGTGACGTTGTATTTATTTTTAGTTGTTAGTGCATAATCTATTAGTAATGTCGTGATATTTATTGTCTTGTTTTTTATTGTTTTATCCGTAAGTTGATCCATAAATAAAATGTATTATTATTATTATTGATAGAGACAGAATTTGGAAAATCAATCACAACATATGTTATTGCATCATTAAATCAGATTTTATTCATACAGCGCCAATCACAGCACATTACACATTATTTATGGTTTTAAAAATGTTTTCTCATCTCTATTTCTCTCCTCTAAGTCTAGCCTAAAGTTCATCAGAGGCACCGGATAAACGCCGATATCTGACAGCAGAGCCGCAGGGCGAAGCGCTGGCGATCTTAAAAGACGTACCGGCTATTGCAGTGCATTCTGGGATTTGTAGAATCTGTAGTGTTTGTGCTGTATGCCAGCATTCCGCAATGAGAAGAAGATAAAGACAGAAGAAAGAAAAACCTGCCTTACACAAAAAAAAATCCCAAAATCTTTTAAGACCTTTTCTTCACAATAGACCACCAACCAGGCTTCCAACTCGTGTTTTACAGTGCACCAAGCTAAACTTAAATGAAAGCCTCAGTTTATGTCACAGTCAAAGGCATGTATCTGTAGACACAGGTGGTATTTAGCAGCCAAAATTCCATTTTTGGTCCATTGTCTGCCCAGCTGGTCCAAACAGAGAGTCCTCCTGGTTCTGACCCACAGAAACTGTGTAGAAGAACAAGAACTTTGTGGTATTTCTATCAAATGTGATCCAGTAGTTATCAAAGGGTTTCTGAACAAATTGACTGATTGTTTACTTTCATGTTTCTGTAATATAATGTCAGAGCCTTTGATCTAAAAACATCAGCTGAGGAGAGAAATATTACTCGCACATAGTAACAGATTACTCACACATAGTAACACAATACTCACACAGTAACAAGTTACTCACAGTAACAAGTTACTCACACAGTAACACACTATTTACACATAGTAACAGATTACTCACACATAGTAACATATTACTCACACATAGTAACATATTACTCACACGGTAACAAGTTACTCACACAGTAACACACTATTTACACATAGTAACAGATTACTCACACATAGTAACATATTACTCACACATAGTAACATATTACTCACACGGTAACAAGTTACTCACACAGTAACACACTATTAACACATAGTAACAGATTACTCACATAGTAGCAGATTCCTAACACAGAGTAACGGATTACTCACACACAGGAACAGATTACTCACACACAGGAACAAGTACAGGTTTACTGACACTGTAAATAAATAATTTTTGGGTTTACTTGTCCATATACACTGAGGTGATGCAGATACACCTGATGGTTGTGGAGATGTTTGAAGGTTATTTTGGGGAAGTGATTCACGCTTAGCTTAAACTAACCGGTGAACAGGTAAATATTGTGATGATGTCATAAGGTGCGGCTCCTGGGGATTCCCATTCCTATTGTTTAAAGAAAAAAACACCATGATTGATATAGGCTAAACATATTGTATCTGTCATCAGACAGAAAACAGAATCACTTATCTTCCTCTTCTTCTTCCTCCTGTCTGTCTATTTATAACGACCTACATGGTCTCAGGTTCTAACTCGGGGTGGCTGTCCTCTTGAGACCACAGGATCTGGGTCACTGCTGGATGGGATGTCTGTTGAAGACCGAGATAAAACCAGTTTAAATGAAGGTTGAACAGGATATCATGGTGAAACCGTGGATACAGCGTTTTTTTCCTCCTCCTAGAAGATCACATTTTTAAGTCCTCCAGCTTCTTTAAATCTTTAGTGTATCACCGAAATTCTAAGAAAGGAGATTTAGTTCTTGATAGAAGATTCTACACAAAGTAGTTCTAAAATAACAACGATGAATTCTATTAATCTTTAAAAACAGCAGATTGAGCTTTAAGGGTCTCATAATCGAAAAATATCAAATTAAAACATCAGACAGTAATAAATAGTGTTGCAGTGGGCTATCCCATCTGACTTTTGGTGAGAGGTGGGTTTCACCGTGGACAGTTACCGATCTCAATAGTCTCAATAAAAACACAAAATTCTCATAAATCCCCTGTCTGTGGTCCGACTGCCCCAGATTTCATAGATGAAGGTCTCGTCCGAATGACGCCAGAATGACAAATATCAGCTCCTTGTCAAAGGGCCACCTGGTGGCTCCAGGAATATGGTATAAGTGGTATGTTGTATACTTTAACAACCTATGACTAGCTCCTTAAGACTTTATAGTTCATATTTGTTCTGGAAAGCCGGAATCGGTTTGAGATGCACTGTAGTGAAAAGGATGTGAGTTTTTGAATATTGCTGTGGTCCAGGGCTTCAGCGCCCGGGCTCGAGGGCCCAAACAACACTGCTCTCAGCTTTAATTGTTGTCTTCGCTCAATCCTATATATATATATATATATATATATATATATTATATATATATATTTTTTTATTTTTTTTTTTTTTTTTCAGGGAGTGGATGCATCCAAACCAAAAAAACTAATCTGTGTGGAAAAATGATTTCAATTCTAAGAAAGAAAAGAATTAGGCCTTAATCACCATACTGTTCCTATGATTAAAATCCACATCTCCACAGTCCCAGTGTGAAAACCCCCCACAAGCGTTGCCTTCTGCAGAGATTTTTTTCCGCAGTTTTTTTACTTCATGTAGGCAGAACTCAGAGGAACCACTGTCGATCCGCTCAGATGTTTGACAGCAGAGCTGAGACCATCAACGTCTGTGTTTTATCCAGCAGATGTATGAGAAAAGAGTCTGCAGGGTCACTAAGGTCTCCTCATATTGTGTGTGTGTGTGTGTGTTTTCCTGCTTGGTCATGGTGACTGACATATGGGTATCCATTAGTGGCATGATGGGCGGAGCCTCAGTACCGCCTGGAGGCGAGCACACAGTTTGTACAGCAGCGTCAGAGGAAGGAAATTCAGCCGTTAGTAGAGACGTCCTTTTAAGGAAAAGGACGTTCTCTGACTGAGCGCAGAGTGGAGCAGGGATCCAGTTAGTCTCTGTTGTGTCTGTGAGGGTTGATCATGTGACCAGAGCTCCGCCTCTGTTACATCCTGAGTTCTCACATAGACGCTGCTAATCCAGCAGAGATAATCTGTGGTCTTTCAGCGGGAACGCTGCTATCACTGAAAGTGAGCAAAGAACTACAGACATCAGCTTCAGTGTTTCACTATGACGGAAAACATGTCACGAAGGGGGTGGATGAGTGATGTCATAACCGTTAGAGGGGATGTTGTCATCACCGTTAGAGGGGATGTTGTCATCACCGTTAGAGGGGAGGATGTCATTACCGTTAGAGAGGATGATGTCATCAGTGCTAGAGGGGACGATGTCCTCACCGTTAGAGATGATGATGTCATCACCGTTAGAGGGGATGAGTTCAGAATGATGTCATCACTGTTAGAATGGATGATGTAAGGATGATGTCATCACCATTAGAGGGGATGATGTTCATATTACAAAGAGGCTAAAGGCTAAAGAGCGATACCCTTCCTATACTAAGTTTAAAAGTGTAGATTTAACACTACATCGAAGGAATTACTTTCCTGTGGAAACTGAAGATTCAGAGCTAAAAAATTGTCTCATTATGTATCTTTTATAATTCTGGTACCTTTTGATGAATCAAGAGGAGATTTTTGGTTGTTTGTTAATGTGTTATTAAGCAGTAATTTCATGTTGTACCTTTCCCGTCTGAATGTTAACGCTGATTCGAGGGGTAAGTAGCGTGACGCGTTTCAGTGAAAGAAGTGAAAACAAGAAATAAAAGGAAATAGTGGCTAAAATGTTTATTTGGCCTTCGTTTTTACTTATATTAGGTTTTATTCTTAAAGGGTTTCATTCTACATATTATGTGCCGTTCAAAATAGGACCCAAAATGGAGACAATAGGAGGCCAGAGTGCTTTCTGTGATAGTGATTTAATTAAGAATGATTCAACAAAAAGTCCAAATGTCAAAACAAACACAGCAAATCTGAAAAACTAAGAACAAAAGTCAGTGCTAAAGGCCAGAATACCAAACATGGAACTTAATTAAACTAAAGGTTATGGCAGGAGGCACGAGAGGTCGGGACACGAGCAGGACATGCAACCAATCGACAGACGTTAATACACTCATTAGCAGAGACAGGTGGGAGGATTCAGAGTCAGGAGTCGGGAGACGGGAGACGGGAGACGGGAGACACAGACAAGAGAGAGGAACAGAAGGGGAGTACAGAGAAACAAAGAGAACTTCAACAGGTGACAGAAACATGACAGAAAACAAGGGAAGGAAAAAGTAGCTGAAAATAAATACAGAACTAAACCTTCAAAATAAAACATGAAACGCAATCTATCACAAAGAATAAAATGTTCCTACAAAATAAACATCAGAACAATAACAGAACGAGGAATTAACTACCAATTAAATCAAGAAGCAAAAATGAACGCTAAAGTCATCGAAAATCAAAATAAAGTAAAACATAAACAACCACGACAGCATATCTTTTATTTCACCTTATTTATGGTCTATTTTTGTATCGGATACAGGTTATTAGTTTACACATAAAGTTTATTAACATAACTCTGATTTTAGCCGATACAGGTTAAGACCTGTGTCCAATAGATAAAATTCCCTTTATATACTTCCAAACTTGGAAAGTAATCAGTCTCTCTCTCTCTCTCTCTCTTTTTCTTTGTCTTTCTCCCTCTCTCTCTTTCTCACTCTTTTCTCCTTCACTCCTCTCTCTTTCTCTCGCTCTCCTCTCTCTTCTCCCTGATGTTCGTGTTCCACTGTCTTTATGCATATTAACACACGGGCTTTCATGGAAATGTTTGAGTTCACTGCGTCCTAAATAAAGTTATGTTGAAAGTCAAAGTGTCTCTCTCTCTGTCTCTCCCTCTCTCTCTCTCTCTCTCTCCCCCCGAACGTCAGGCCGAGGCTCGTTTGGCAGCTAAGAGGGCGGCCCGGGCAGAGGCCAGAGAGATCCGCATGAAGGAGCTGGAGAGACAACAGAAAGAGGTGAGACGACACAGATGGACCTGATGGACAAGACTGACAGTGAATGGTGTCCGAATGTCCAAACTTTGGACTGGTTATGCTTGAGGCTGATTATGACTTGCTACAATTAATTAACATCATTAGTATAGACATTAAAATGCTTCACCAATACATCAAATCAAGCAATCCCTTCACGGTTGTTCCCTGCACCGTACTTCCTGTGCAAAGATTCTTTTGCAGTCCAGATGAATTAAAAGTAAAAATGACTTTTCACCAACAGAGAGCAGATGATAAAATAAAAATAGATATTCAGTATGTAGAAAACAATCAAATAAAAGCTAAATATTAAATATCTGGAGGAGCAGAAAAGCAGATAATCACCTGTTGTATGAGAGTATTTCACATTTAGAGCAAGTAATGTTAACCCAGAACAGATTCTATGCAAAGAGAGCTTTAGGGGCCTGTCTATGCCGCAAATCAACACAGCTAAAGAGTTTAGATCATATAAGCGCACAAAGACAACAACTCATTAACATAAATCATCAACTCAGATGTCCATTCCATAATGAGCAAACCTGTAGCACATCCATCCAGCTCAGAAATAAATAGCTGACATCATCAATGATATCACAGACCATCTGGCCAAAGACATGAGGAATGAAGGCTTCAGGGAAAACGGTCGATACTCTGGACTAAAGGGATGTGATATATGGTGTTACCTGCTCTGTCTGCAGAGCATGGAGGGGAAACGAAGCAGGATCTCACAGCTACGACCTCTAACCTTTGGTCAAGCAGAGCAGTGGAGCCGTACTAGTCGAGTCAAACTGTATTCCTATAATCTATGTGGGTTTGAATCCAAAGCAACTGGACATCTGTTTTGGCTTGAAGACGTTTCTCCTCCCATCCAAGAGGCTTCTTCTGTTTTACCTGACTGGTAAAACAGAAGAAGCCGTCGTGGGTCGTCAGGGACAGCGTGGTCTTGATCGTCTGCTATGGCATGGGCTGCATTGAAGCCTGCTGCTTGGTTTCAGTGGCAGGTAGATCGGATCATCATCTGCAAATCTCTGGAACCAGACATCGCCTTTTTTCCAGAATTAACCACAGGGGGGGCATATAAAGAGCAAATAGGATGGGGCCCCAAACCGAACCTTGAGGGACACCACAAGAACGTGGGTCCACATCAGTGGAATAATATACCAGGTGCACATAACTAGGTTCAGGTGTGACCGAAACCACCCTAATTCCTGCAGAATATTCCAGACAGGCCAGTAGGATGGCCTGACAGACAGGAAGTGGTCAAGTCTAAGAGCACCAGGATGCCAGAGTCTCATGAATCTACAGTTCATTGAAGATCATTGAAATTGTTCGGAGAGCAGGTTCACAGCCTTGGTTAAGTGTGAAACCGTACTGAAGCTGCTTGTGATCCTCTTGCTTGGCTGTATACGGTGGCAGAGACTTTCTCCAGGACTTCAAAAGTTAGAAGAGAGACATGAGTCTGACGGTTCAAAAATGATCAAGAACTGCATGCTAATCCACAGAAACGGGACGTCTGGCCTAACATCTTAAGCTGGGACTGAATCCTAAGGGTCAGAGGTCAGAGTTGCCAAACCGGCTGATTTCCTATCACTCTGTTTGTTGCTCATAGAACGTGCAGAAGAAGAGTACATTATAATTCATTACATTAATTTAATCAGACTTCATCATCCTAGTCCTCAAATGTTCCATTTATATTTTCAATGAGTATAAGAAAGTAGTATTACCTCTGCATGTTGTTCTTAAATGGTCCTCCTGTTTAAATCATCCAGAGTGGGGGCTCTTCTCCTGGTCCTCTGACTGAAAACATTCTAGTTCAAAAACTTTCAGTTCATATTATTTAATGTTGAGATAATTAATGCGTGGCACAAGTTGCAGATAAAAAAACACCTTTATTTATTTTATTTTAAAACTTTGGAAGAACGGGTTGAATTTTCATCGGATCAGTGAAGAACTTCTCTCTTCCTGTCTCGCTCTCTCTATCATAATCAATTAATGCCGGTGATAGTTTCCAGGCAATGAGGCTAAAAGTATTAAGCAAAATATAAATTAACAAATATAATCAAAGTTAATGTGATAATTTTCATTACTTAATTGTAGAAAAATAAATGCTGCTTAATCATGTCCTCATGGGTTGGAGAACTTCTTATCATCAGACCCATATCCAGCTTCTACTTAGTTTTTGGTTTGGCTCTGCATTCTGCTAGATTTGAATGAAAGCAGGTTTCCAGGCCAAACGTTATAGTGTGTGCACATAACTACCCCAAGTGGACATAGGTGGTTTCTTACTGGCAAATCCCTCTATGCATCTGCATCCCCAAAATAACCTTCAAACATTTCCAAAACTATCAGGTGTATCTTCATCACCTTGGTGTCTGAGGAAAGATTAGACCAAAATCCATTTATTTACAGTTTCAGTAACATGGTAACTGGTACTATTTATGAGTAATAGGTTAGTATGTGTGAGTGACCTGTTAGTATGTGTGAGTAATCTATTACTACGTTTGAGTAATCTATTACATTACTATGTTTGAGTAATCTGTTCTTATGTGTGAGTAATATTTCTCTCCTCAGCTGATGTTTTTAGATCAAAGGCTCAGACATCAGTATGTTACAGAAACATGAAAGTAAACAATCAGTGAATTTGTTCAGAAACTCTTTGATAACTTCTGCATCACATTTGATAGAAATTGCACAAAGTTCATGTTCTTCTACACGTTTCTGTGGGTCAGAACCAGGAAGACTCTCCATTTGGACCAGCTGGACAGACTGGATTTTGGCTGCTAAGTACCACCTGTTACCACCAGAGGGAGTTGCATGCTCACACTACAACATTTGGCGGTGACATAAATCATTGTTTATAATATAGTCTAACATTGTGCACTGTTAAAAAAAAAAAAAAAAACAGAACCTGCTGGTTTTATAACCAGACTTCTTGGTTATAAAAAGTTAAGTTACTCTGGAATCAATCTTGTAGCAATCTAAAGACTGTTGAGTCTAAACAATAACAGTCCACACACACTCACACGCATATGTAGCGGATTACTGTTCCTTGGTAAATCCAGTCTGGTCGGGGTGTGTGTCCCTTAAAGTCTTAAGCCCAGGTGTAAAGTGGCTTAGCGGGTGGAGCTCCTCAGTCCAGACAGAGCGGTTGTTGTTGAGTCGGCACTGACATGAGCGATGGGTTATGGAGTTAACAGCTTCCTTCTGGAACGGTGGATGCTGCCTCTCACCCTGAAGACACAACCTAGGCGTGGATAATTATCTGGATAGCTGCGAAAGATCACCTCCTGCTGTTCGGAGCTCAAACCTCATGATGTTTGGTCGACCTGCTCACCGCTGAAGGATGCAGCTTCTCCAAGTCCTCTGAGTTGAGCAGGACGGCCGGGCGACGCCTGGCAGGGAGGGGGCTGAGGGCCGCCCTCATCGGGCGCCCACAAACCCCTATGATCAAGAAGGGGAGCTCGGTGAGTTCAGCAGAATGAGTAGAAACGTGTAAGAGGATTGTGTGGGTGCTTCGATGAATGGGCTTATGACGGCGTCTGGCTCACCTCCTCAGTGCCGTCCAGACGGGTAAGGAGAGCCTGGTGCCGGAGACATTCAAGCGCTCCGGTTCGTCTGCCAGGATTCTACTCTCCCTCTGCTTAACACTCAGGTCTCACCTTTATCAGGCATCGAGACCTGTAGCTTTTAATGGATGGATGTCAGAGGTCAGAACAGAGCGCCGGAAGGTCAGAGGTCGTGTAGCACAGATGAAGAGGTTGTAGTCCTCCTCTACTCGTGATCCAGTGACTGATACCCCCACCGTTCATGACTCTGATCCTCATCACTCTGAGGAGGTGATCTCAGCTGACCTCTGGATCCAGGACCATTAGTGGGGGGTTTGTGGTGTTGTTCTCTGGAGCCTGTCTAGATGTTGAACCTGGACTCTTTCAATGTATGAACCTGGACTGTTTCACCGTATGAACCTGGACTGTTTCGCCGTATGAACCTGGATTGTTTCACCCTTCGAACCTGGACTTTTTGGCCGTATGAACCTGTACTGTTTCACTGTATGAACCTGGACTGTTTCACCACGTGAACATGGACTGTTGCATTTTTTGCACTGAAAATTGCCGGGGTACCGCGGTAACAGATTGATTCCATTGTTTCATGAGATTTTTTTTTTTTTTTTAATGCAACATCAGTTTTGTTAGTTGTTGTTGAAACTGATATCAGAGTTGTTTTGATCAAGCTATACATTTTATATGATCCTTTTCTCAGAAACAGTTAGACTGGATCTGTGCATAAATATGGTGTGGAAGAAAAGCCAGTGTGAGGAAGAGGTTTGGTGGATCGTAGTCAGGATTGTAGACGCTCTGAATAGATACAACTTCCTTTTTACAAAGTTGGAAATAAGCAAAACAGAAATAAATGAATGTTCATGAGACTTTTAGCTGAACTCATAATAAATAAAGGCTGGTCCACTTCATCCTCACCTCCATCATTCTCAGGCCATATGTTCAATCCTCTGTTTGGAGGAATAAATCCAGGGCGGCTGATACAAGCCTAAAGGAATCATGGTAAATCACAGGTCCTCACAACCACCAGCTGTTTTCTCAAGTCACTTCTGGTCCTATTGTTCCGGAGCTCCTCCCATGAGCAGGAACTCACCTCCGGGCATGCTCTCTGTGCATTACTGCAGCTGACTCAGGAGGGTTTTTTTAAACTTTCCTGTCATACTTGTCCTTTCTCTTTATTTCCTCCTGTTTGCATGTCTGATGTCGTTGGACCCCTCCCTTCCTCTCCCTTCCATGTTGGTGTGTAGATCTTTCAGGTGCAGAAGGTAGGCCTTCTATTCCTCTCTTCCTCTCATGATTCCATCTTCTTTGCTTCAGGAAGATCTTATGATTTTTTTTCTGAACACTCTTCTGTCGTAGAAGTATTACGGCCTGGACACCAGAGTAGACGAGCGAGGGGACGGCCGATGGGGTGATATTGAGCAGTGGATGGTACCGTGCCCCCCGTTGTGATGTCATTAAAAGACTAACGCATGTGGACATATTATGGGATTGCTGGAGCTCTTGTGGCGTCTGTGTTTGAATTGTCATTAATACCTGTTCAGCCTTTTTAAAAAAGAAGGGATAATGAGGAATGAAAGCTTGGCCATTGATGATAATCCACTTACCCACGGGAGCAGGGAGCCCATTTGGCTCCGTTTCAGGATGACCATCTGCCCCGGTGCTATGGGGCTTCATGGGATTTACTGTCTGGAGCTAGACATGCTAGTTAGCTTAGCACGCTAGTTTAGATTGTGTCCAACACAAACGAGGAGGACTTCAGTGTGTGACTAACTGGTGTCTTTGATTTGACTCACAGAGATGACACTCACCAAACCCTAAAAAAGTCGCAGCCCAAGGCTCTCAAAGTAATGAACTTCCTGTGTGCTGGTTTCCGTTTGTCCCGTCTGCTGCTGGCTGTCTAACTGCTTTGGTGTGATGAAAAATAACATTCACTATGTTCTGATAAAAGGTGATCTGAACTGTAAGAACGGACTCGGGTGAACCAGGAAGCAGCGACGTATTCTTGATGTTTCTATCTACAGGGTGATCATTACAGAGATGCACCATATTTCCTTTTCTCAAATTATAAGTTTGTAGATGCTGTTCTTTTTCTGTCAATGAAAACAAGATGACTTTAATACCGTTGTCTGTTAAACAGCCAAACATTCACCATTAAATGATATTTAAATGTTCCATTTCTCCGATATATGCTGCATCTGGAGTGCCTTACTAAAAAAGTCAAGTCTAAAACCCCCAGTGTTTAATTACTGACAGTTTATCACATCCGTCTCCATCGTCTCATTGAGCTTTGACATCTCTGTCCTCCTCCATCTCCTCTCCCCTCCATCCTCACCCCTCCTCCCCCATCCAGGAAGACAGTGAGAGATACTCACGTTCTTCACGGATTCACACGGTTTGTAGCCCTCCTCTCTCCATCTCCTCATGAATCCATCTGGAACCTTCTCCATGAAAATGTCTTTCCTGTAGAACCACAGCGAGTAACTCATGTGGGCAGATTCAGCTGCCCTGTGCGACAATAAGGCAGTTATAAGATAGATTTGCTCATGTCGTTTGGAACAAGCTGGTATCTGGTCGGGTTCTCTGAGTGAGTTTGATTCTCGTTCAGTCAGTAAATATCTGTAGTCAAAGCTAGAAGTGGTCTCTTCAATGACGACTAGTGTTGATGTCTGTAATGTTTGTTCTGGATGGTCGGACCATACTAATTAATGTTTGCGAAGTATCATCATTTCTCTCTTTCATCTCGCCGTGACTTTAACCCGCCCTTTCCATGTCTCCCACAGCTGTCAGATGAAGATGAGCGGATGTCGGTGGGCAGCCGGGGCAGTGTGCGGGTAGGTATCAGACCCAGAGTCTCTCTCTAGCACTCTTCTCCCTTCAAGGATTCTCTTGGAACCAATCTCTGAGCTGCCTCCTGACCTTTGGTTCTGTTAGTTCTGTCTGAGTGGTTGGGACTTGATGTTGTTGTGTCTTCTGTGCAGTCGGATCTTGACCCAGTTGTGGCGTACGGTGGAGGGGTAAGAGCTGACGGTCCTGAGGATGGGTTTTACCTGAGGACCGGTTCTGTGAATGAAGTGTGTGACTAACCAATGGAGACAAACTGGTATGAAAGTGGAGGAATCAGAACCTCTGAGGAGCCTGGTTGATTCTGTTTATAGTTTGTAGTGGTGGTTCCGACTGGGGATTGATATTATTCACAATTCTTCAGATTCATCATTCTCATGGCTGCCTAACATCCTAAACTCTTGTGTGAAAGTAACATTAATAACAGTGTTATTATATAAGCTGTGTGTCAGTAACATTAATAACAGTGTTATTATATAAGCTGTGTGTCAGTAACGGTAATAACAGTGTTATTATATAAGCTGTGTGTCAGTAACGGTAATAACAGTGTTATTATATAGGCTGTGTGTCAGTAACGGTAATAACAGTGTTATTCTAGAGGCTGTGTATCAGTAACAGTAATAACGGTGTTATTCTATTGGCTGTGTAACGGTTATAGTAATAATTGTTATTCTGTACATTGTGTGCTGCTCGCTCTACAACGTCGGTCTGATTGGGGTATGAGGACAGATTATTGGGTTCACTGTTCATCCTCTCTTTGTCCCACTCTGAAGGATTCTTCCTCTCATAAGAAGTCAAAGAAAAAGAAGAAACATAAGCACAAAGATGTACGTAGAACCTCTAAGTGCATGTTTGGCTTGCATGGAGAGAATTTGTCTGACCCGTTTTGTTGATCCCCAGAGGAACGGCTCAGATGATGACAACAGTATCATCTCAAGCAGGGTCAGTGGCTCCACTCTGTTGGTCTGACTGAACAGATTTGAACATTTGGTTTGTTGGAGAGTGATGGAATCTTTTTCTTTCTGCTGCTGTCAGAGCTCCAGGCTCAGCGACGAGAGCAGAGTGTCTCGTCCCTCCAGGCTGGAACTAACGGTGTGTTGGCCGCCTCCACTGGAGTTTTTGGCTCATGTCTTTAACCTCTGTCGGTTTATTTCAACTGCAGCGCCACTAGATTTTAAAGCTACCATTCTAATCTAATCCTGGAGCTCCATAACAGCATGTTAAACCCCAAAGAATGGAATCCCTGGGATGTTTAGCGTAGATCTGTGCCGTCCGTCTGATGTGCTGAGGCCCTCATGTTTGAACGGAGCTTTATTTATTTATCTAATGTTGCACGTCGTTAATGAGGAGAAAGTGAAGAAATCTGGTCTGCTATGTATTACCTGAGCCTGACCACAGCTACAGGTTGTTGTTATAGGTACTGATGCCGATTGCTATCTTCATTATTTGGTCGCAATATCGCATTAAAACATGAGAACGTGACAAACCTCAAACTTGTTCTATTGTATAAATTAAGTTTGGTCAACTAAACTAGGTTTGGTTCAGAGTCATGTGACCACTTATATGCCTACATAAAAAACTGCCTTTGCGGTTAAACATCTCCCAAAATCATGGATCACTGACCCTCAGTGGGCCGCCGTGGCAGAGAACAGTAGAAGTAGTCCACCCAACCCGTCCAGGCAGAGCTCCGCCCACCTCCAGTCAGAATCTGCTGGAGGTTTCTGCCTATTAAAGGTCAGCGTTGAATTGGTGGGTCCAGACCTGCTCTGTTTGTGAAGGGCCTGAAGTAAACATTCATGCTGATTTGACGCTATATGAAGAAATGAACTGAAACTGGTCTTGTGCATGTGGGCCGCACAGTTTCCTCGGAGCCAGGGGTTCCTGGTTCAAATCCCCCTCTGGCTTATTTCTGTGCAGAGTTTGCATGTTCTCTCTGTCTGAGCGGGTTCTCTCCTGGCTCTCCAGCTTCCTCCCACAGTCCAGAAACATGTGATGTGGGTGAATGTAAATGATGGGTAGCCCTGATGTAAGTGAAGGGCGGCTGGTCCATGATCTAACCCGTGGAAGAACCGACATTCCAATATTTCTGTTCTACATTCTACATTATAAATTATAATATGATATATAATATAATATCATAATATATATAATTCCAATACTACACCTGGAAAGCATTTGATTTTGAGATGTGACATTTTTAATTTATCATCCAGAGTCCCGGTTGATAAATAGAAAATATTAAAAAAGGTGAAAAAGTGCCTACATAGAAAAAAACCAATAAATCAACAGGAAGTGAAAATGTTTGTTGCATTGAGCAGCGCTGCAAATCCAAACAGACCCAACAGGGTTCAGTCTGTGAGTGAAAAACTGCTCCCCATAAACAGCTCTGATTCACGCCTCCACCTGGTTCTTCTTCCTCATCTTCCTCACGGAGATGAGCGCTATGTTCTACCATCAGCCGCTTGCTGGGACACAGACAGTATCATGCCACTAGATGGCGGCTGTGAGACGCTGGCGGTGCATGAAGGGTCTGCATGTCAAGTGAATGATAGATGATCTTCCCTTCATGAACCCTTGGTGATTTCCTTTCCTGTCATCATGTATGACTTCATTCATCTGCTCCTCCTCCCTCCTCGCAGGCCTCCTGCTCTGACCTGTACAGCTTCAACGGTTTGTCCTCCACCAGGAACACAGGTTCAGCTCTCAATGGTTACCAGGTCTGTATGCAAGAACGGCGTGGAGAGAAGTTAACTCTGACCAGAGCTCAACTGAACCTGGGCTAACTTGAGACTGGGCTTACCCAAACCAGAATTCACCTCAATCAGAGCTCAATTGAACCTGAGCTGACCTGAACCTGAGCTCACCCGAACCAGAGCTCAACTTAACCAGAGCTCACCCGAACCAGAGCTCAACCGAACCAAAGCCGGCCGGTGTGGAGAGTTTAACACCAGGCTTTAGAAGCACCAGTAGAGAAGACCATTCTGGGAAATCTCTGAAATGTCACGTCGGGGGGCTGTCTCAAGAAGCGGGAATCTCATAGTTGTTTAAGCCGAAGATGAGGGAAACTCTGGGTTTTCTCATTTCAGAAAGCGGGATAAGTTTAGCTCTGACTGTGTGTGTGTGTGTGTGGGTGTGTGTGTCTGTCTGTCTGTCTGTCTATCTTTGTGTATGTTCTGTGTGGGTTTGTGCTTGTAGGAATATCTTTATATTCTTCCGTGTGTATTAGCGTGGCCAGATACAAGATGAGGTGGTTTAGGTTCTTGTTCTGGTCGTCTCCAGCTGGCGTTTAACTCCTCCTACTACCAGAGTGTGCATGTTGGTCTGTGTTTGCGTCCAGATGGAGACAGAAAGGTAACGCTCTGTTTTCTCCTCAGCCTTTAGAGTACTCTAGTTATCCCACCTCCAGCTCCAGAATCTCCTCAAGGGCCAGTTCAGCCCGAAGCAGCCCAGTGGTGAGCATTCTGTCCAGAACAGCCTGCTACTAACACTGGAGGTTTAATGTCAGGAGCCGCCTTTGGCATGAAGCTTAACATCGGACCCGAACAACCATCAGTTGTTTATTTGTCAGACGATTCGCTCAGTGACTTCAGTAGAACCCGATCCATAATTAAATCATACGTTCCTTCTGGGCTATACCGGGACTCGGCGTTGGTGTTGGTTTTTTTGATTCTGGCACAAACATTTTAAGTTGCTCATGTTTTTTCCAGTGAACCTATAGAGCTGCTCAGATTACTACTACTTAATATTCACAAAAATATTCACACATTCACCCATTCACCAAAATGTTCACACAAACATTCATTCAGCGATGACCGAGGCTGCCATGCAAGGCCCCCCTTGCACACTATTTTTGTTTATGGATCAGGGATCCTCAGAAGTGATGATGTTATTGTCGGTGCTTCGGGCCGGGCGTCAGTCATGTGATCATAGCAGGCGATTGGTCTTCAATCACTGTCGGCTGAAGTGTCGGTAGATGCCAATGAACTGAATACATAAAGCATTGTTTAGAAAGATGGTTATTTCTGTTTTGTGCTATGAAGGTTGGAACTGGGAAACATAGTTTACTTATATAAAGAGGAAGAATCTGCCTCCACTTCCTCTTCAGCTTGTTTCAAATAAATGTCTTAACATCTGTTGTGGTCTTTGTTGCTGGCCGGTGGGTCAGGACCCCAGTGGCTCTGTGGCCAGTTATCTGAGGAGCGCCGCCGGCACCTGTGGACTCCCCCCGGACCTGGACCATGTTACTATTCCTGATTTGTCTGATGTGAGCCGACTTCCTGCTCGGGTTGCTGTTGCTTGTTCCTCTGATGGAGGGCTGGTCTCAGGCTGGGCTTGGGTCAGAGGTTAACTGTGTGCGGACTGAGAAGATAACCTTCTTGTGTGTGTGTAATCTCATTTCTGACAGTTTTATATTGGGTTTTACCGACCAGTGTGGATGAGGTATTCAGAATCTTTACTTGAAAAAAAAGTACTGATACCACACTGTAAAAATACTCCACTGCAAGTTAAAGTCCTAGATTTAATAAATTATACTTTCATACTTTTACTTAAGTAATCAACAAAATGTACTCAACTTATCAAAGTAAAGATACTCAGTGGCCTAGTGTGATTGGAAATTTAGTGATTCACCTTCCTGATGTAAATGTTTAAAGTTTACAGAAACTAAGAACGTTTCCTCAGGTACTGTACTTTCGCATAAATCTGTGGTAGTTTCATTTTCTATTGAAAGTTTTTGTATTCATTTTCCTGAGCATTAACATCTTGATCTGTGTTACTGCTGGTGATGTAAAATATTGAAGTAATCTGATTACTTTATGCTGTAGAGTATTTTAATCTATAAGATAGTCATAGGTGTTTTAAAGCGTTGCTTTCCCATCAGAACCACGTTTCTCTAAAAAAGTCAACTTTTGATTCAATCAAAGATGTTTTTAACCTAATTATGTAACCGGAAAAGTGACTGGTAACTACATGTGCCAGATAAATGTAGTGCAGTAAAAAATATTATTAGCGTTAAATGGAAATACTGAAGTAAAGTACTAATATATCAAGCTTGTACTTAAATGCAGTACTTGAGTAGATGTACTGAGTTACTCGCAACAACTGCTACCGACCTGTATGGTGTTTGATGTGAACATCAACTTGGAGCGTTCCCCAGCAGTTTGTTCTCATCGATCAATCAGTTTACTGCTACTGATTACTGCTACTTATTACTGCTTCTGATTACTGCTAATGATTACTGCTACTGATTACTACTACTGATACTGATTACTGCTACTGATTACTACTACTGATTACTACTACTGATTACTACTACTGATTACTGCTACTGATTACTACTACTGATTACTGCTACTGATTACTGATTACTGCTAATGATTACTGCTACTGATTACTACTACTGATTACTACTACTGATTACTGCTACTGATTACTGCTACTGATTACTGATTATTGCTACTTATTATTGCTACTGATTACTGATTATTAATACTAATTACTGCAACTGATTACTGATTATTGCTACTTATTATTGCTACTGATTACTGATTATTGCAACTGATTACTGATTATTGCTACTTATTATTGCTACTGATTACTGATTATTGCTACTTATTATTGCTACTGATTACTGATTATTGCCAATGATTATTGCTACTGATTACTGATTATTGCTACTAATTACTGCTACTGAATACTGATTACTCTAGGTCTTAAACACAGTGTATGAGCCTCCTGCAGTGAGGATTTCAGGACCTCCTCCATCAGTTGTTACTCTGACCTGTCCATCACCTTCTTCTGGTTCTGACTCTGTGTTCTGTGTCTCAGCAGGTGGAGGACAGGGATTACCTTGAGAAGGTGAGAAAGATCCTTAAAATATCAAAGGACGCTGGATGATAGAAGTTTGATTTTGTTTCTCATCTGGAAAAAGACGGAACCTCTGACTCGTTCAGAATCAATGGAGGATGTTCTGAAAAAGTTGGAACTAGAGAAGACTGTCTGATAAAACGGGAATACAAATTCTAAAAAATGAGGCAACCTTTCATAAATAACGTCTCTGGTGCAGCAGAGATTCTTCCCAGAGTAATTGAAGGATGGGACTGTAGTTAGGGTTTATATATATATATATATATATATATATATATATATATATATATATATATATATATATATATATAGTATTCAATGTATATATATATATATATATATATATATATATATATATATATAGTATTCAATGTATATATATATATATATATATATATATATATATATATAGTATTCAATGTATATATATATATATATAGAACAACAATGTTCCAATATTCAAAGCATCCTTTTCCGTTTTGTATTGTGCATTTATTTTCATTATTTAATCAATATTATTTTAATGCTATGTAATTGTAATATTGTTTTTGTAATGATTATTGGCATTGGATTTTAAGCTTTTATTTACCAGTTACTGATCTGTGGTTTTAATCATAAAATAATGATAATTGTATGTTTGGGTTTGGGTTGGACATATTCCAACAGAAATACATAAATAATCTGTTTTTTTCTAGAAAGAAAATATAACACATATTGATTTTGCTCCTCAGGGATCTCGAGCAGCTTCGGTGTTAACGGCAGGAACCCTCACATCGTTAGGCGGGACCTCCTCACGGAGAGGAAGCGGTGAGACGGCTGTCACCGTAGAGGCGGAGACGTCTCTACGGGAAATCAAGGTAATGATGAAGACATGCTACTTCCTTTGGATGGAGAGGACATTTCCTGCTGGACTGTAGTTTCATTTGGTTCATAGAAAACATTTTTAAAATCAACAAGAGTTTCTTGGACGTCTCAGAGCAGTCGTGTTTGACCAAAGGAAAAAAAACCTGATGAAACTTTATCCTCATTTAAATTTAGTGCTGAGTCTACGATGGCCGTCAAGGGTCAAAATGATGGCCTCAGACGTAAGATATATTTATATGTTCCACATGGTGGTGCTGGTCCCTCATCCTTCCTCAGAGCTGGTTTTTCGACCCAACCTAGAGGTGGTCTCTCCACCCTACCTAGGGCTGGTCCCTCCGCTCAGCCTAGAGCTGGTCCATCCACCCTACCTAGAGCTCGTCTCTCCACCCTACCTAGGGCTGGTACCTCCGCTCAGCCTAGAGCTGGTCCATCCACCCAGCTTAGAACTGGTCCCTCTACCCAGCATTCAGCTGGTCTCTCCCCCGTTGATAATTAGCCAGAACCAACATAATCCTAATCTTTTACTTCGTTGGGTTTTAGAGGAGAGGCATTTCTTCGTCTTTCTGTCAACTTCCACCTAAAGTTTGCAGACGGCACCTTTAAGGAGTGATTCTGACTATAATGATTATTTTGTTCATTATCAATCACAGAACCTTTCAGCTGTGTTACATCAGAACAGAATCTTGTCTGAGAAGCTCACGTTAGAGGAACATCTCCTTCATCTCTGCTCTCATTTTCATTCTCTCCTCAAACTCCTGCTGCCGCTCTATGATCGTCTCGCCCCTCTGATCACCGCCTCTGCTTCACCAGGAGATTCACGACCTGAAGGATCAGATTCAAGACGTGGAAATCAAGTACTCGCAGAACCTAAAAGAAGCCAAGGTAGAACCTGACATCCTCACAGAACTCCTGAAGACTCGCGTTTGGTGTCTCTTACTGACCTGTGTTGCTCACAGTCGGTCACCTGTGCTACAATCTGTGCAGCGGAATTTTGACCAAAATGCACCACAGATCTGATTATAATTTAATAATTATAATATTAATCATTTATAAAACGTTCCTCATCCGTAAATCTGAGTGATTCTTGTGCTGCAGAAAGAGAGGACTTTATTTTCCATCTTTCTAACTTGTATGTAAACTAATGGATTAGTCTTTACTAATAAACATAATACAACTACTAAATATCATCATCATCGTCATAATCATCTGTTTCCGGCTGACAGAGCTTCTACTCAGATCCTGCAAATGTTGACTAACCTGCAGTTTTTTGTAAGGGTCATTCCAATCAAGGTTTCTTCTTCTTCTAATTAGCATTCAGTAGCTTGCATTAGCATATTCATATGTCAGTCTTCTAGTGATAAGAGACAAAAATTAAATGTCTTATTTATGTGACAAATAAATAATTGTAAAGCATTGAAGTGACTCGGATTGTTCAAGGACAGGGTTTATTTAAGTGTTTATTCCATAATTTTAAACAGTAACTCTCTTAATCAAGCTTTCACATTTAGATTTTAGCTGATGCAGCTGAAGAAGATAGGAGGTTCAATATTGATCAAATATTAAAGGAACTTCAGAAAGGTTTTTTACTTAAAGTCTAGCCCATCAAATTCTCCTTCAGAACATCTGGAGGTTCAGATTCGCAGCAGCGCACCTGTAAACATCCCACACAAAGTCTTCAAGTCTTCATCAAAGTTTGAGTTTGTGTTTCATCTCCAGAAGATGCTGCTGTGATCCGAAATTTACCACAGAGAAGAAGGGACAGGGGGCGTTCCCAATTTAGAAGTTCTTCTGGTGGTGGTGTTCATCAGGCAGGAGCAGGAATAGAACCTGCATCACACCAGGGCAGATGTGAGGTCCACAGCTGGTGGCTCTGGTCCACAGAACTCGGCATATAATCTCTTTGAACTGAAACGTCATTAAACACGACAGCCAGCGTAAATCTGCAACTTCTGCCTTAATGTTAATTATGCTCATCCGCCGACAAGTGTACGTTTGTAGAGGCTAGAGACTCAGTCCAACATAAAACATCTCAACATCTGCAGGTTCACGTTTTCACGCTCATTTCAACCTGCATGTGTGTTTAGCCTGCATGCCTGATTAAAGGGACAGTTCGCAATTGAATCAAACGTGGCTCTCCTCCTACCTGTGCTTGGACTGGCTTGGTCTGAGGGGTTGAGGAGTTTCACCTGAGAGATGTCTACCCTCTCTGCAGTGTCCCTCCAACGTCTCCAGAAAGTCCTGACCAGGTTCCTCAGGATAATCCACAGACTTTGTTGTGACCAGTTTATCCAGGTTTTGCTGCACAGACAGAAGGTGTATCTCCTCCTGGACCAGCGGCTAGGTAATTAATTTAATTAAGCTAACAAGAGCTGAGATGTTAACTTTCACACCAGCTCAAGCCTCTGGTCCACGGCTAGATGCAAAGTTCTTTCTGCACAAAAATAAAAAAGTTCCCAGCAATCCAGAGTCACAGAGGAGATAAAAGGGGGAAGAACCTGTTTTTATTTCAGTATGAGGGTGAACTGTCCTGTTGGTTATCTTCTCACCAGGGTTCTCAGTGGTTTGATACAAAACTCCTTCTGTCCTCCTGCTGCTGCTACGGTGGCCCAGGCGGCCAAGACTCATATGAATGCGAACCACATTCATATGAGTCTGCTTACATTCTCTGGGGGAAGGTTCTGCAGGTTGGTTTGTTGTCATGATGTAGTGGTCCTGTTCTAATGTTCTCTCATGTGTTGGCATCAGGAGGCTTTAGCAGAAGTGGAGGAGAAGTACCGCAAGGCCATGGTGTCCAACGCGCAGCTGGATAACGAGAAGAACAACCTGATGTACCAGGTGGACATGCTGAAGGACTCTCTGCTGGAGCTCGAGGAGCTGCTGGCAGAGTCTCAGCGGGGATATGAAGAAAAATCCAAGGTACAGCAGTCTGAGAGAGTCTCAGATGGTTCAGCCTCACGGTATCTCCAACTGTTATCATCTCCAGCTGTTATCATCTCCAGCTGTTATCATCTCAAGCTGTTATCATCTCCAGCTGTTATCATCTCAAGCTGTTATCATCTCCAGCTGTTATCATCTCCAGCTGTTATCGGGGTTATTTGGTTGCGACCCAGTCTTATGGAGACACTGGTTTAAAACTCTGCTACCATTTAAAGCCCTAAGTCTGCAGAATTTATAGAAAACCTACAAGTCAATTCTTTCTGCTATTTTAAGCGCTGCCGCCGCTCGCTTCTTCTTTTCACAGAAGTTGTTTTCAGCTCCAGCATTCCATAAAGTCCAACGATAGAATAGATTTAATTTTACATGAACTTCAAAGGTCAAGTTTCACAGTCAGGATTTAAGAGTTTCTGGTGGAATTTGACTGAATCAGGTGTTTTTCAGAAGCTTCAAAAGATCTTCATTATAGACGCTGATAAATAATAAATGATCAGTTGTAAGGTTCATTTGAGTCAACATGAATCAAGATTATTTTACTGGAGTCAAACCAACACCTCCTCAGAGGTGAAACAATCAGAGATGAATGAAGACCTTTCTCTATACTGCATTTATTTCCTCCAAAGAAAACACCAGTCAAAAATCATCAAAAATAAAACCTGAACCTAGAAAATATCTGATTAATAGCAACAACAACTGAAGGCACCATATATGACCTTGATGGAACTTCAGATCTGCAGATGGTTTCATGAGCTTCTATTTGTAGGAGATGGAAGTTAAAGATGAAGCCTTGTCTCCTGTTCTTCACAGGAGTTCGAACGAGAGAAACAAGCTCACAATGTCCTTCAGCTCCAGTTCAGTGAGATGAAGGAGACGCTAAAACAGAGTGAAGAGCTTCTGAACGTGAGTATCTGCCCTGCAGATTGAGAGAACTTCTGAAGATTGCATGTTCCATTTCCTTGCTTCCTGCTCACCCACAGTTCAGATGCATGTTTTACTTTTCTCTTCTCCGGCACCTTCTACATCTCAACAACCTTTATCTCCTCTTCCTGCTCTGTAGGAGATCCGTCAGCTGCGTTTGAAACAGGAGGGTTTTGTTAGAGAAATTTCTGACCTGCAGGAGACAGTGGAGTGGAAGGATAAAAAAATTGGGGTACAGCCTGTCGGATCTGATCGTTGACTTCTTCTCATGAATTCAGTATTTTCTTCTGCATGAAACTGATCACCGACTTTCACTTCTGTCCCACTCTAACTGTCCCTCTCTGTCCCTCTCACTCTTTCCCTCTCTGCTCCACACTGTCCCTCTCTGTCCCACTCTGTGCTTGGGGCCTGCTCAGGCCTTAGAGCGGCAGAAAGAATACACTGATGCTATCAGAATGGAGCGAGATGAACTCAGAGAGGAGGTGGTGAAGCTCAAAGACACTCTGAAGGTACTCGTTCATCAGATCTTCCTCCTATGTGCAGACTGAGAAACAAATCTGAATCTGAACATCAAGTATTGCATCCCACTGCAAAACACAACCTTACTAAGTACATCTGTGTAATTTCTGGTGAAAATAAACATCAGAGACTGAAGAAGATGCAGAGACTCTGTTCCTCAAATAAAAGGTTAGGGTATTAAAGGGGGTTAAAAATATCTCTGATGCTCAACATTATATATATATATATATATATATATATATTATTTTCCAGCTAACATAAAGATATATTTTACCAATAAATGCTTAAATACCACTATTTAATCTCATTTTGAGAAGGTGCTCTTAAATATGGGACTGTACACTCAATTATTCTTATTCTCTACAACTTACAATAAGATAAGGTAAGAAAAAGTTACTTTTTAGAGTAAGAGCACATTTTTCAGCATCACTGTCTGATTCTGAGACACAACACTTCAAAATATTAGTAAGATATAGATCAACATGAGATTTCACAGCTAATATCCAGATCTCCTCCATCTAAATATCACCTTATTTCCAAATGTTGACCCAAAGAAATGTTCTACTTGCTTGCGGGATCAAACAGCTTGAATACATTAATCTGAATTTTATATTTTCCAGTGTGTTTCTTTGTTATTGTTGATCTCTTCTTAACCTTAGCTAGGATGAATTAAAGGTAGAAAGTGTATAAATCAGGTCCAGTCATACATTTCCTGTGGAAATCATTTTTACTTTTATCCTCAGAAACATGGGATCGTTGTGGGACCAGATCTGAACATCAACGGAGATGCTGGTGAGGCAGAAGTTGGCGGTTCCTCCGGTGCAGAATCTGCTCCCCGACCATCCGTGGATCACCCGACAGAAGGAAACGGAATGCTGGGTAAAAAATTGTGGAATCAAACCCTCTTCCTGCACAGCTCAGCCTGAATCCGTCTGTAGACGTTCATTCCAAAATCCTCCATAGCAACTAAGAACCGGGGAACCCATGAAACCCGTCTGCACCTTCAGGCGCTGGATTTTGGAGTGAATTTTTATGACTGCTGTCCTCTGTGATTAACTCCAACTCTGACCTGAAAGGATACATCTGCTGGAAGGTCTCAGTTCTGAACTTGCAAACAGTTTTCTAAAAAACTCCTCTAAAACGTTCAGGGTTCATACGACAACTGATGGAGCGGAGAGTTAATTTTGTTTTATTTAAAAGTCACAATCTCAAGATTGTGAGTAAGCAATTAAACAGAAAGCTGCAGGAACCCTGGATCCACAAAAAACATTTATATGTAGGACTCTCTTTTTTTAATCCAAACATTATTACAAGTTTTTGTCCTTTGTAATTTGAATCCAATACAAAATGCAGAACTGCAGTTAAAGTTAGAAAAAAGTGATTTATATGAAATGATTTATATGACGTTCGTACTGTGAGAGCTCAGTTAACTGGAGTCAAATTCCTTGTATGCATATACATGGCCAATAAAGCTGATTCAGATTCTGATTCAGTAGCGTCGCTACACTACACCAATACAGCAGCGTCTGAGAAGAACTTCTTGAAATAAAAATCACGATTTGTGGGGAGAGTTTGGTCTAGACCTGCTCTTTCTGGAAAGCACCTTGAGACAACTGTTGTTGTGAATTGGCGCTACATAAATAAAGATTGATTGATTGATTGATATCCAACACCGACGATGCGTGAGGTCCTTCAGTAGGTATAGAAGGTCACTAAAGGACAAGGAGGGATATAACAGAGATAAAACTTTGGCGAAACAGCAGCTTTATCCTTTAAGATTCCACTAACAAACTCCGGACCTGCCTTTTCTGTCATCCTTATGATGTTAGGGCTTTTATGCCCCTGTTTGTACCTAAACCATCTTCTCAGCTGCTACTGCCTAGATGATCCTCGGCTCACTGCGAGCGTGCACGAGGAGCTGCTAACACAGCTGACGAGTTTCTGAGGTTGGATGGCATCTACAGTTCATGTGTTGGCTGTGTGGAGAAGGTTTCTTTGGATAGTCCTACTCTTAAGATCTATGATTTCCTTCTGCCTTCAGGCTTCTCTTTGGTGTCATTTTGGTTCTGGGGATCAATGACTTCTTCACAATGTTCATTTTGCGTTTCCTCATCTCACTTTTCTTGTGCTTCTCTGTCCTGTTTCTGGCCACTGAATCAATCGATCAGTATGTTCTGCCTGACCCCGATTCTGCTGATGCTCTTCTATGTGAAGATAAGAACCTTGAAAGTCGTGTCTGCTCGCTGTCATAATCTGCTCTTCATGATCTCTCAGGAAACACAGAGGAAACTGAGATGGATCCCGATCAGCAACAAAACATGCTTCAGTGGAGCAGTGACCCACTCTGTGAGGGTGATGGTGTGTCCACATCAGAAACACCAGGAGAAGAACCTCCGACAGAAGGACAACAAACAGGCTCTGCCACAGAAGAACATGATGCTGAAGAAAGCCACCTAAGCAGGGACTTGGATGCTGACGTAAATGAAGATTCAAACACAGAAGATAAAATCATTGACTGTTCTGGTTTGTCAAGTTCTGAGGCAAATGTTTCAGAGTCACCCAAGGCAGGAGATCAAGGAATGACAGAAACCAAAAGTAGTGAGAACAACAGTGAGAAGAACTCTTCTGAAGAGCAGGAAAACAATGAGGCCTGTAATGTGAGAGATTCAGAATCAGGTCCTCAGCAGAAGATCTTTAATGATGGCTTGTTCCTGATGGTCTCAAACACAGAACATCAGTCGCCTGAGCATGGAGACGAGGCAGAGAAAGATGAAGAAGAGAAGAGTAAAAGTCAGCCTCCGGGTTCTGGAAATGCTGGCAGAAAGAAAAGAAGGAAGAGGAGAGGTAAAAAGAAAGGAGGAACACCAGCGACCAGATCATCTTCCAGAGAACCTGAAACTGATGGGTCCATCTCTGAAACCCTCAGAGAATCTAAAGTGGATCAAGTTAGAAATGTGCAGGACACCAAAGAACCTGAGGGGGTTGGAGAAGAAGAGCTGAAACCCACTGAAGGTACAGACGATAACTGCGAGGAACAAAGTCAGGAAGCAGGAAACACAGAAGAAGCCGAAGCTGTGGAAACTACTGACGTGGTTTCTACCATTGAAATAAGAGTCTTGAAAGAAGAGAACAAAGAACAGGGTTTAGGATCTCAAACTGTGGAGACATATTCGCCCACTGAAACCTTGTCCCTCACCGAAGCTCTCGAGGAATTCAGAGCGGTTCCCAAGAAAACGAAACAAGATGTGGAACAAAGTTTGGAAACAGAGAAAGTAGATGAGGTAGGATCCATATCAAATGCTGTTCCACAGGAGGTCCACCTCAGTTCTCCTGATGCTCCTAATGAGTCTGGAGGAGCAGAGAGCAGTGGTGAACGTGACGGAGTTAGTTCCTCCAACGTCCAGATCTCTAGAGGTGGAACTGATGTCACTGGTGATGTTGATGTCATCCATACGGCGTCAGAAGGTTTCGATGCTGAGGATGAAGTTGAGTCTATGGATGAGAAGAAATCTGGAAATACAACCATCAACAGTGAAAATGCCTTTGAAACAAACGTCAAGCAGAACTTTGATGCTGAATCTGATCCTCAAAGCACAACACAGTCTGAGAGCAGTGGAGGCACATCTTCTGCACCTTTGTCTTCTCTCCAGAGTTCATCTGCAGCTCTGAGCAGTGACACCGATGACACGCACAACCAGGATCCTGGTGGTGATCCAGAGGAGACCAATGAGGTGTTCAAAGTTGAACCGCAATCCAGTCCTGGTGAAGATAAACCAGACAGAACACAGAAGGAGGAGTTGATGGGAAACCTGGGTGAAGAACAGAGGAACAGAGTCTCTTTGATGGAAAATGGTGATGGCACTGAGAGGAGTTTCGAATCGATGCCGCAGGCTGAGCAACCAGATGATGCAGGAGGTCAGATGTTAGAGTGTGAGGATCAGATTGATGAATCGGCAGCTGAAGAGGAGAAGATCAACACCATGAATGCCCCAGAATTGGCAACAAAAGCTTTTGAAACGGAATGTTCTATCGATCAGGAACAGAAAACTGAAGAACAAGCTGCTGCAGAGGAACCAGAACTTCAAAGCAGTCACGCTGATCTGCTGATTGAGACACATGTTATTCTTTTGGAAGAGCCATCACTGGAACACTGCAAATATCAGTCTGAGGAGGTTAACCAGTACCGGCAGTACAGTGATGAAGACAAGGGTGAAGATGAGGAGGGGCAGTCCTTCGATTTTGATTACCTGGACATGGAGGAGGCCATCGCTTCAAGTCTCCTGAAGCCTCCAGCGGACGATGAAGTTGTGGAGGGAGTTGAAGTCATGTCAGAAGAAGGCAGTCATGATAAAACAAAAGAAGAAACGACTGAAAGTGAGAAGAAGTTCATGGCTGGTGGAGTTTCTTTCCATGAAGAGTCGCATGGTCCACCTCTTCATGAAGCTGTTAGTGAAGAGCAACCCTCGCCTGAGGAAGAGGTGGCTGTAGTGAGTGAGGGAAAAGTTCTTCTGGCCGATGGAGAGATTAGTTGTAATGTGAACCGGTCACCTGTAGATGGCGTAAAAGCTCTGGAGCAGGAGCTAGTTCTACCACAGAGTCCAGGTCCAGTGGTCCACCACAAAGAGACAAAGAGAGGCAGGAAGAAGAACAGCAAGAAAGACCAAGCCAGGAGTAGAGATGAGTGTAAGATGTCCTAGCTCCTCCAGCTGGAGGTACTGAAAGCTCAGGTGACCTCCTACATGAATGTTTACTGGATGTTCCTCTAGAAGATCAGTCATGTGACCAGAACATGAATCAGAGAATATTTAGTTTATTGTTGACTAGCTGTGTTTATTTACTGATAAATCTCTGTAACCTTTTACAGATTCACGTATTTGATATTTATATGAAGTCACCAGCAGAGCTGCATCAACAGTCGTACAACATTTGAAACAATAATAATAATAATAATAATAATAATAATAATATATGTTTATATATTAAGAAACAAATCAGAGCAGTTAAACAAAAATCACAGCAAACACAAAATGGAAAGAGTCTGAAAACAAGAATCGTTCAAACATCCGTTTGTTCACGATTCATATCAAAGTCTGATCCTCATGTTCCTCTGGATCCTCATGTTCCTCTGGATCCTCATGTAGCTCTGGATCTTCTGGTTCCCCTGGATCCTCATGATATTCATGTTCCCCTGGATCCTCATGTTCCTCTGGATCCTCATGTAGCTCTGGATCTTCTGGTTCCCCTGGATCCTCTGGATCCTCATGTAGCTCTGGATCTTCTGATTCACCTGGATCCTCATGACCCTCATGTTCCCCTGGATCCTCGTGGTTCCCTGGATCCTCATGGTCCTCTGGATCCTCATACCCCACTGGATCCTATTGTTCCTCTGGATCCTCATGTTCATCTGGATCTTCTGGATCCTCATGTTTCTCTGGATCTTCTGGTTCCCCTGGATCATCATTTGCCCTGGTTCACCATGTCCCCCTGGATCCTCATACCCCTCTGTCTCCTCGAGTTCCTCTGGATCCTCATGTTCTGCTTGTTCCCCTGGATCCTCATGTTCTTCTGGATCCTCATGTTCCCCTGCATCCTCATGTTCCTCTGGATACTAATGATCCTCTGGATCCTGATGTTCCTCTGGATCCTCGTACCCCTCTGGATCCTCATTTTCCTCTAGATCTTCTGGTTCCCCTGGATCACCATGTTCCCCTGGATCCTCATGTTCCCGTGGATCACCATGTTCCACTGGATCTTCTGGTTCCCCTGGATCACCATGTTCCGCTGGATCCTCATGTTCCTCTGGAAAACCATAGAGTCTGACTTTGAAGGAGGAGATTCACATCAGAGATTCTGTAGAGTTTTTAGTGAGGTTCTGATCCTTTTCATCTTTATAAAAGGAGTCCCAGGATCAGATCTGTATGCGTCAAGACTCGCTGCCACTTTTTACTGAACATGACATGATTTATTTGTGAAGATGTTGAGTCCAAAGCGACTTTTTCAGATTCATGCAGCAGTCCAGAACTTGAACTCTGGACCTCCTCTGATAAAAGACGAAACGCTTTAAATCCTTTATTAAAGAATCTGGCATCAAGGAATGGTTTTGGGTTTTGATGGACTGATGATCTCGGCATTAGAGAATAATAAACAGCCGTCCGCTGTTTATCCTCAAAGACTGGACCGGGCCTTCCATCACGCTCCCCTGGATGGTTCAGACTCTCAGGGATTAAAATAACCTCATGTTGAGATCGGGAAGCTTTCTCTCCAAAAGGAACCGAACCAGATTCAGGTTTTTGTTCTAGTGTAAGGGGGCGTTCCTACTTCCCTACACCTGATGATTGACTTCCCTGGAGAGCGGCCCACGTCTGTCCTCTCCTCCTCTCCTCCTGGTAGCCAATAATGGAAAGATTAAATGATTTTCTTTTTTTGGCATGTGGCCATTGATTAATTAATCGGACCAAATCACAAATGAGCACCTCCAACACTCGCAGCCCCTCACTTTTATCTTCCTCTTTCTGTTTTTTATTCATTTGTTGCTGATGGTAATCTGCTGTAACTTCCTGTCAATGGTCCAAAGGCTCTTTCACCCTATAAATGAACTGAACCATGGTTCTGTTTGGTCCGGACAAAGACCACCTAGGGGGTGGGGGGGTGAGGGGTCACGCTAGTATGAACCCACTTCTTAAGTTTGGTTTGATAAAGTGAGGAGATGATTGACAGGTCTTAAAGGCCATTTGATGAAAATAGACTGATTGTCGATTTTTTAATGTGAGATGTAAAGGCTTTGTGAAAGAGTTCTTGTCGGCATGACCTCTGACCCCAGTGTTGTATTTTTTGAACTAAATTGAAATGTAATAAATATTTTGTGCTTGAAAAGTTGATGTTAATAGATTGTAATGACGGATGAGTAGCTTCTTGTTTACGTCTGCATGTTGCTGTTTATTGTGTGTGTGCTCCTGGATTGACCCTCTTCCACAGTTTGTGCATGCAACCCCCTCCCCCCACCATCACCACCCCTACACACATACGTCACACCCCCTCCATCACTATCCACTGGATGCTTGTTCTGTTGCATGCATCATCTGCAAACCCTGACCGAGCCCCCCCACCATCTCCTAGGCTCCTCCCACTCCTGGTATGTTCATGCTCATTTGTTTTGTTTAAAGATGGACTGTAGATGTTTCCTCTGCAGGAACGATCTGTGCTTCAGGGTCAGATGTTCTTTATCTTGTAGAGATTCGCCTGAGGAAACTGGTGGACGAGCGAGAGAAGATGGTCGAGCAGGTGGGTCGGTGGTTCCTGCGTGATATGAGGTTCCGGTGTGGCCTTTGATGAGATTAACCTGTGAATTAACTCGGATAAAAGGAACCCTGAACCCTTTGATCAGAGAGGGACTCCTCCCTTTGCTGCATGGCGCCTGGGGAGCGTGGGTTTCAGAGTCTTGCCCAGGGACCCAAGGCATTTACGCAAGGGCTAGGATTGTACCTAACCCTGTAAAGTGCATTATAAATTAAATGTATGTTTATTACCCTCAATCCCCCGATTGTGGGACTACCGCTCTTCTTACAGAGCTAACGCTACCACTTTTTAATCTGTGCCCGTAATCTTATTAACAAATAAACCAACTGATGTAAAAACATAACGTCCTCTGGAGAGAGTAGCACTTCTCATTCATACTTACTGTAATGTTAGATCTGATTGGTTTCTGGCACCATCTGCAGGTGAAGAAGCTAAAAAGCCAGCTGGAGCAGAAGACCCAGAGGAGCAGCACAGAGAAAAGTTCTAGCCCAGATGGAGTCATTCTTGAAAATGGCACCGATCCAAACCTCATGGAACTGCAGAGTAAGAACCCGTCACCATGGAAACATGTCAGTAGCTGCATTGACTATTATACTGTCCAACATTGAGGGACATTTGTTTCATCCTCGCAGGAGATTCAAACAGGCAGATAAGTGATCTGAAGTTCAAGCTCGTGAAGGCAGAGCAGGAAGTGACGGCTCTGGAACAAAATGTAAGATCAGAAGAACAACAAAAAAAAAAAGAAAAAACAGTCTAGTATTAAAATTTTATTATCATTTGGTTTCCAGATGACACGACTCGAAGGTCAGGTGACACGCTACAAGTGTGCAGCAGAGAACGCTGAGAAGGTGGAGGATGAGCTGAAGGCAGAGAAACGGAAACTTCAGAGAGAGGTAGATGTTTACTTGCAGCCTCGAGGTTATCTGCTCGCACTCATGATGCTGGAACGTCCTAAACAGCTGAAGAAGATTGAGACTTAGTTCACACATAAAATAACTTCACCCAGGTGTCCTGAGGCTCCACCATCCCAGACTGAATAGGAAGCTATTTAAACTCAGGATGTGAATCTCTCCACATAGAAGGATCGGGTTCGTGTCCAGATCCGATACCAGCCAGGAAGCAGAAGGATTGAATCTGAAATTGTTCGTAACGTACGCTCTATAACAGCATCACTTCTTATAAAACCAAACACTCTTGAGCAGATCAGTGACGGTGAAAAATACAATGAAAAGTTTGATTCGTCCAGGACCCTGAATTCATCAACTTTTCAAAACTCCTGCAGTCCAGAGGAATTTTTTTCTCATTTTATATTTTCACCAGTGGCACAAATTACAGCCAGTGAGGACACAATGAAAATATTGTAAAAGTATTTCAGGAGAGGTAGGTCATCTTAAGCAAGACTGAACATCAATTAGCTTCCCATGCGCCACTCAGGCTCCGCCCACTTTTGATGACCACCTGTCACCTTACGTTCCATCCACATGAGGTTGAGGAGCTTTTTTTTCCAAAAATTTGGGTGAACTGTCAATTAAATATCTTCAGTCTCTCTCTCCCTCTGTCCCGCCCCCTCCCATCAGCTGCGATCGGCACTGGACAAAGTGGACGAACTGGAGTCCAACAACAGCCACCTCTCTAAAAGACTCGGTAAGATGAAGTCTAGTCGGGGCATGGCACAGACTCCGTAGACGAACCCGCATCAACATCAACCCCACCCACACCTGCTTCACCTTCTCCATCTGCCTGAGAGCGAAGAGACAACACGGAAAGTCCAGTAGCTTCATTCAGACCACCACGTGACAATTCCTCATGAGCGCCTGAAACCTCCTTGAATGGGGGGGGCAGAGAGGTTTGTTGAAGCACTGCTCTGTTAATGATGGGGAGGAGATTCATGGAGGGTCCTGACACTGAAGACTGTTTCCCAGTGGAGCACAAGACAAGGTGTCACATCAGACTTGGCCCTGCTCACAAGGAGAAGATCCCTGTGTGTGTGTGTGTGTGTGTGTGTGTGTGTGTGTGTGTGTGTGTGTGTGTGTGTGTGTGTGTGTGTGTGTGTGTGTGTGTGTGTGTGTGTGTGTGTGTGTGTGTGTGTGTGTGTGTGTGTGAGCGAGCGTGCGTGCGAGCGAGCGTGCGTGCGAGCGAGCGTGCGTGCGTGCGTGCGAGCGAGCGTGCGAGCGTGCGAGCGAGAGAGAGAGATAAAAGAATGAGTGAATCTGTGTGTGTTTTTTGTTTCATCTAAATGTAACGCTCTGAGGTTTTGGGTGAACCTGGTAGCAGACTAAAGGAGGGCTCCTTCAGTTCCAGTTTGACCCACATGGTTTGTGTGTAACCATCTGCTCAATCTCTGAGCTTCTTTCTGCATCGCTGAGACCGAAGGATGTGACAGCAGAGATCCAACGTCTGCAAAGCTTTAAGATGTCAGGAACCGTCTTCTTTGTGCAATAAAATATCAAACCATGTTTGTATCTGATTCCTGGATGAAGTACTCCGATCCTTTACATCATGTACTCCAGTACTGTACTGTGGAAGTTGCATCTTGTACAAGATGTTTTTGTTTTCATTTTCCTGCTGCCTTAATATGTAGATCGGTGTTACAGCAGCATATGTTTAAGGCTGAAGTAATCGGATTACTTTAAGCTGTAGAATAGTTTACTCTAGAAGACCCCCAGCTGTTTCAAACTGTGCCGTCCTGTGACAACCACAAATCTCTAAGGATCAAAGGTGTTTTTTAATTTATTTATATGAACATTTAAAATTATAATCTGGAAAGTAACTAAGGCCGTCGGATAAATGTAGTGATAATACTTACTAATAAGTAATAATTATTTAAGTAAAGTACAGTACTTAAGTAAAAGTGCTTAGCTACTATCCACCAACAAAAAGCAGGCGGGAACCTGTTTGTCACGATTCTTGCACTTCAACCTAAAACCATGATAAGTTGTTTTTTCTCCTTCTAGGCTTCTGTGCCATTAAGTTGGAGGAGCAGCCATCTCTGAGAACGTCACAGACTCATTCTCTGATAACGTAAACACAATTCTTATTTTCAGCCCGATACAAACGTAGTAATGAATATCATACATTTTACAGACAGCAACTTTAAATTAATCTTACCTTCCAAACACTCATAAATCTTGTTTCATTGATTGTAACTCCACATTTCTCTGGACATACCTCCAGGTTTGGTCCTCTGACCCGTGGCTGATGGAGTGTCTGAGCCCTCCTGCTCGGTTCTGTCGCAATAGGTCCGGTTCTGGATTTTTTGGATCATACGGCGTCCGTAAAAGTCCCGGTAGTCTGCTGGGAGTTCCTCCAGAGCCTGTAGAGCCCTCTCCAGGACTTGCAGTGCTCGAGCGGCCGCCAACGGCTCTTTGTTACCGTACGGGTCCTTCTTGTTGTAGCTGTCAGCTGGTAGATGGCGCCAGAACACGTTAACGCCGACTCCAAACTGCAGCGCCACCGTGTGGTGGAACCAAAGCGCTGAAGAAGACAAGCACACTTCATTATTTGAAAAGTATGAGAAAATGTCTGCGTTCCACTACTGAAGAAGTGATACTGTTGCTATTATGGGATATCGGTGGGGGGCCGCAGAAGACCACCATCGATATGATTGTCTCACCAGGGATGAAGAGAAGATCTCCAGGCTCCAGCAGACACTCGTATCTCCTCGCCTTCACAAACTCAGGAAAGTGCTTCAGGTCCGGGGAGTCGATGTCCAGAACCTCAGATTTATCACCTGATGGGTCAGATAGAACTAAAAGATTATTAAACATAAAGGTGTCAATGTCAACCGTTGACCCCGAAATCTAAATTCACTCTATCTGCTTGGCCACATTCACTGAAGATGTAGGACTTGATTCTTTCCACTGGGGGGTTCTAGACAGGCTGTTTGGGACCTTTAGTTGCCTCACTAACTTTTTAAAATAGAGAAGAGAACAAAGGAAATGTACAATCTAAAAGGAAAATACTTTATGATTTCAGGAAATGTATCACCAGTAATAATACTCATATCTAAAAAGAAGTAAAATTTAAAAAAAAACGAAGTAAAATTTTAAAAAAAAACAATTACATTTATAAAACTAATTCCATTGGGTTAAAATATTTACTTGGGTGAACAAGATTTTGTATGGTGGATGGTTCCCCCAAAGATCACATTCCTGTTCCAACAAGATTGTGTTCCTGTTCCCACTAAATAATTTCATCCTGTTCCAATCATATCAGTAAATCTTGTTCCCACTCGATTATAATGCTATTCAGACTAGATTATGATCCTGCTCCCCTCAATCATATAATCATGTTCCCATTAGATCATGAACCTGTTCCCCCTAGATCATATATTCCTGTTCCCACTAGATCATGATCCTGTTCCCAGGAGATGAAACCCCAGACGTATTTCTACAACCATTTACCTGACAGGTAGAGGTGCAATGCATCCTGGGGGCTGTAGAGGACCACCCTCTTCTCGCCAGTCACCTGAGCCAGCAGGTTGTCCATCACCTGGAGGAAGGAGAGTTTAGATAACACAAAAGTATCTGATAGAAGATGAAAGCGTTTGTTGATCAGATCTGGAAATAAAAATGAAATGTTGTGCTCTGCAGAACAAGATGACTTTATTAATCCCAGTGAGACCGCAAACACGGCGAGGAGCGAAACAGGAGATCAAATCTGAACAAACAAAGAATACAGAATGCATAATAAATAAAAGAGTGTACTTTTAAATGTGTCGAGGTCTACCAGTAGAAAGTGTTTGTTCTTGGAGTATAAATGTGAATCTTTGGCTCCTTCTGCTCCATGAACGTCATTTATGATGTGACTGCTTGAAGTGAAGACCAACGACCCTGATCTCAGATCTTTGTGTTTTTTGTTCTAAGATTAAAAAAAACCTCCTCAAACTCTTTCAAAATCTGATTTAGGTTTTACCCGTTACTCCACCCAACAAACAAATAAATACAACATGGCGGAGGTAAACAAGCAGAGAAAATAACTCATACATCATAGTGCGTCCACAGCTGCAGCCCACAGGAGCTGATCCGGAACACACTGGAGAAAAACTGATCCGGTTCAAAGAACTGTGGGATGTGAAAGTCCTCGGCCAAATCCGGGAACTGTCTGCTGAGATCAGCCGGCTCCTGAGAGAAGAAGAAGAGGAACCTTCCTGGTCAGGAGACTGAAGGTAAAAACTAAACAAAGTCTGTCTGAGGAATTTCATATGACAACCTTCCGTATGTCCTCTCCCAGCGATCGCAGGTAGTAGCTCTCACCCTGGAGTAAGAGAGAAGAGTTTACATCGTAAAAACCTTCAACACGCTCCAACCAAATAAACGTGACTCATTTCGCAACTTATCTCTGACCTCACACAGGAAGAAGTCCGAGTGTTTCTGTTCAGATGCCCTGTTTACAAATTCTTTGAAAGAAAGAGTTCTGTGAAGAAAGACGAGAACCTGAGGAATCTGCAGAGACTGAGGAGTGTTTGTTTGTTTGTTTGTTTGTTTGTTTGTCTGTTTGTGTGTGAAAGAACCCACTTGTACACAAAGTTCTTGTGAAGGAAGTCCATCTGCGGGACGGTGGATACGTGGATCTTCACTTCCTTGTCTCCCCCTCTGCGGCCTAGATATTCAACGGTCCACCTGTCCAGGCATGGTCCCAGATCCACGCCTCTTAGCAGGGCCGGTCTCCTCTAGAACAGAGTTCAGATGGAGAGGTTTTGTCAGAACCTGATCTGATGGAGCATCAGTCAACCCAAACCGCACAGAGAACAGTGACAAGAAGGAAAACTGTTAGCTGTGTGAGTAGATAAAGAATATATTGATAAGATAATGCAATATAACTACTAATAGATACTAATCTCTTTCTTCCTGGAGACATGAAACTCCCCGCTGTCTTACTTTTAACAACTGCACTACTTTTAAAATGTTCTTTTACTTTATGTAGTTTATTCTATATGGAACACTACAAGACACTTAGTGTTTTTAACTTTGTGCCACATGTTTCATTAGTGTTTTCCACCGTTAGCGAACTTGCTCCACTTATTATGTTGGGAAAGCAGCCTCTTTTTAGCTTGTCTACTATAAACTTGAACAGGATGAACCACCAAGCATATCAAAGAATATATAAAGTTCAGCGTCGCTCCAGAAGAATGACTTTTTCACTGCTTCCGCCGCTGTCTGTTTAAATTTCTGTGACATTACTCGGCGCATGCGCAGTGACGCGCAACTGTCGGAAATCAGGATAAAACGTATTCATGTAGCAGCATCCCGACATTTATAAATGTCCCACAATTCTCATAATCGGAGAAAATATACATCACTTCTCAATCAGGGATGCTGGTACATTTATACGTCTTATCCTCATGCTGAATTGGACCATTACACTCACCGAAACCGCCCTAAGCTGGTTTTAATCCTACCTCACCCATAGAACAGAACACATTTCCCTCGGAAGTGCGAGGTCCCGTCACACACCGTCACCTGTGGAGTCCCCCAGGGATCAGTCCTTGGCCCCATTCTCTTCATACTATACATGCTCCCCCTTGGCCGTGTCATCAGTCGATATGGACCCTCATTCCATTGTTACGCTGATGACACGCAAATATACATAAAAACTGACACATGTTCCTCCTCAGCCTCTCCATCCTCATCGTCATCATCATCTCCCCTGTCAACTTTCTGCGCTTGTCTGGAGGAGATGAAGGTGTGGATGAAAAACAACTTTCTCCAGTTGAACAGCTCCAAAACCGAAAGAATTTTAATTGGCACCCCACATCAGACCCAGTCTTCCTCCAGAACCAGTATTACCTTCTCTGGTCACGACATTCCCCTCTCTTCATCAGTCTTCATCAGTCTTCATCAGTCTTCATCAGTCACCGACCTCGGTGTAAGATTCAACCTTCAACTCACCTTTGAATCCCACATCAAACACACCTGAAGATCTCCTTCACCATCTCAGAAATATTTCCAAACTCCGTTCTTCACGCACCTTAAGTGATGCTGAAAAGTTGGTCCAACGTTTGTCTCCTCCAGACTGGATTACTGTAACGACCTTCATCACTCCTCATCGGGATCCCTGATAAAAGTCTTCAGAGACTACAGTATGTTCAAAACATCTGAAGGATCCTGATGAACATTAACACCAACACATCACCCCCGTCTTCATCACTTCATCGTCTTCACATCTCCTCCAGGATCGATTATAAGATCTCTCTCCTCACTCACCAGTGTATCCATGGTAACGTACCCCCCTACCAGAAAGAACTGCTCACCCCCCTGACCTCAACACCATGTCCTCCACCACCCCACTGACCTCAACATGATCTACCCCACTGTTCTACCCACTCAACCCGCCTCCTCCTCCCCCGGACTAAGATCAGCACCATGGGTGATCAGGGCTTATGTCCTGATGCCCCTCTCCTGTGGAATGCCCTCCCTATAAATTTAATTAACATTGCTGCTTTCATCATTGCGCATGTGCCGAGTCACGTAACATAGATTTAAAAATAATGGCGGAACAGTGAAAGAGTCATTCTTCTGGAGCAACGTAGAAGTAATATATTATTAAAAATATTTGGCAGCATTCTGCACATCCTGTTCAAGTTCATTGTAAATAAAACGCCAGTTTCCCAATATATTTAAGTAGAACACAGTGGAAGAGACTAATGAAACATCAGAATGTGGTCAAAGACGACAGTTGGTGAAGGGACAGATACAGTTAACATTACAGGGAATGTGCAAGTAAACTTACATCTCCGCATGATTTCGTAATTGCTAAATAAGGTTTCTGAATACGCTTCCGTAAATTAACACTACTAAGATCTACAGGTCGAAAAGGAAACACCGATGGACAAAGAGTGTCCAGTTCTGGTGCCTCACCACCAGAGGGCGCAGCAGGAGATGGATTCTGTGGGATTTTTACTGCATTATCCTGTATTAAAGGTTCCACACAAAAACAGTTTACAATTCTTTTCCTGTAGAGACTGGCAGGAAGTAAATTTATCTCACCTGTGGATAAACATCTCGCAAAAACACATCCCTGTTTACATTTGTAAAGACAGACACCGGAACTTTTTCTTGGAGCTCCATTTCTCATTATGTATCACTGAAAACACAATGAGAGCCACGGTCACGATCTCTCCCGTCTCCCCATGGACACTTTACTTCAGCGGCTTTCTGCAACATCTACTTACAACTACGGGTGACGTCAGCGTCAAGTTGACTCCATAAAGGTCTGTCCCACTCTGTAACCCCACTGAATACTCACGGGCAGTAAATAACTGGTGTCACATTAATACTCCTCCCCAAAGAAAAGATAAATATAAAATCATCACTTTGGGAAATCAATGACAACATAACTCGTTTGATATTAAATAATGTAAATATGTCATGGATAACATATATGTTCAGTATAATATATAACATTTCGATAATCCATGGCTGTACTATTTTTATTTTAAATACAAAATTTTTGTTCTCCCCGGAAGATACATGTTGACGGAGAGGAAGTCCTTATCGGAAGTTAAAGATGTCTCTGCCTGTGTTGAGATGTTGCTCCAGAGTCCAGTTCAGCTCCTATCGTTTGGTTCTAAATGAAAACATTCTTCTGAACCGGTCCGGTAAAACACGGATACCTTCATTTCCTCCCGCCGCGCTGACAGCAACGGTCCGGCCTTTCAGCTCGGAGCGGGGGGGACAGAACCAGAACCAGAAAGTGGTGGTTGTGGGGATCCCGAACCCCTTTATCTGGATCCGAACCCGAATTTATTACTTTTTGATCAAAGCCTACTTTGATAAAGAGTTCAGCATCGAGGAGTTTACGGAAGGAGCCAAGCAGGTTAGTAGATAAGCAACTGGTACCGTTGCTGATGACGTCATAGTTTGTTCTGTTGTTGACAGCAGAAGGATTCTGGTCTTACGCACTGGTGAACGTTCACAACCACACTGTAAAGATAGTTGAATCAGGAGAACCGCAGGATAAAATACAGTTGCAGATGTTCATCATTTAAAGTCTGAAAGGTTTAAGATCAGACTCAAACTTATATCATATATTATTACATTATTGAGTCACATTGCTCCAATAGCAGTAAAACAAAACATAATGAATGAAGGATAGAATATTAAAATGAGTGAGAATGTAACAGTAAAGTGTAAAAGAAATTAATGTGAAGCAGTGTCTGATATGAGCTGATAATTATTGCTCTTAATTCATCAATTGTAAAGAAATGCTGATTAGTGGAAAACAACAAGATTCATCAATAAAAATTGCTCTTTGTTTCTGTTTTTTGAATCCTGCAGGCTTTTTCCCATGTTTCCCGGCTGCTGTCACAGTGTCAGTTTGATGCTATGGAAGGACTGGTGGCTAAAGATGTGAGTATGGGAGCCCAGAAAGTCCAAACATGAAACATCCGTTCCATCCCTCCACATTCACTGTTGACAATCAAAGTTAATCTTATTTTATTATCTTATCCTCTCTCAGGCTGATGACTGGTTCCACACTGGTCCTTTACAGTATGCATATAGATGTTTACTGTATATCGGATGTGTACAAAACACGGATAATGTACCCAACCTGCTTTACTTACAGTAGCAAACATATCTGTGATTACAGGCTGGATTCTGGTAGTTATGCCCCATTCCTCGCTGAGTCTTTTTACATCTCAGCAAATGTCGTCAGCACTATTTTCCTGAAAAACCTCTGGTTTCTAGGAAAAATGCTTGCGTTTGCCATTTCTCATGGATGATATGGCATGGGACGGTTAAAGAAGCCTCTTTCTCTTGATGTCCACATGTCTGTTGTGAGTGCAGCACTGTTTGCAACATCTAGAAAGTTTTTCACCTTTCAGCGACACTCTTCATACAGTGCTGCAATTTTCCCTCCCATCAAATTTCTCCTACTTGGAATCTTGTAGCGATGATCAAGTGTCTTTACAAAATTCCTAAAACCCTCACCTTCAACCAGAGGGGGGGAAGTTGTAGGTCCTTTAAAATCATTCCAGCGGGGCTCCTTGTGATATCCATGGTTCTTGGGGAATCTCCTAGGTGAAATAACAAAATAATTAAGTCTATACACTATCTGCATGTAGTCTAAATATATGAATAATAATGTTCCTTTCACAGTTATCGCAAAAGGGTTAGTATATTCAGCCATATTCATATTTCCGGTCGAGGTATTTATCTTTATATAGGTATATATTTTTCAGTTCCTCTGCCAGTGACCTCTGCCTCAGTGCTGGGGTCTGGTTATGGTTTGGGGATCCCCCTCCTCCTCCCCCCGTTCAGTTTGCAGCTCGAAGTTCTCTTTTGAGTGTGTTTTTATGTGTTTGCATAAATTTGTGGTGTTGTCACAGTATTTGTTTCCTGCAAACATCGCAGCTTGCAGTATCTGTGTCTGCAGCTGTAAATTGACTCCAAACGACGCTCCTCTTCCTCTCTGCCATCATAGATGTAATTGGAGTTGTGAACGGAATATTGAAAAAGTGACAGTGAAACTTAACTCGATCTCATCACGGAAGTATTGATCGATATAACGATGGTATCGATAGCATCGATATTTAGATTGATCCGACCACCACTATCTTTAAAGTAATTCTTGTAAAAGGTTTAACTCTGGATTTCTCCTTGCAGTTGATCGGAAAACTGGAGGAAAAGTGTAACTTGCTGCCGTCGAACCAGCAGAAGGCGCTCTGTGCAGATTCTGATGAGATCATGTACACCACGCCTGGAGATGTGGGAATCTACTATGATGATAATGGTCAGGATGGCATCCCAAAATATTGTACAGGTTCATTTTGGGCATATCTGTGTGTTCCTTTTTATTATTTGTCTACAAATTCATTGAAAACAGAACTGAAAGTATCCAACAGATATGTGTTTAATGTTTTCTACATCTGAAGTCTGAGATTGATTTGTTCAGAACGAAGTAAATGCTGTACTGGGAGACGTTTTCCGTCACCACTGTCACTCATTCACCACTGTCACTCATTCACCTCTGTCACTCATTCACCCCTGTCACTCATTCACACCTATCACTCTGTCACCCCCCTCAGTCAGTTAAGCATTTCAGATAGGCCAGCATTTTATTAAGAGATTATGCAGTTCTGTGCTGGACAGTATATACTGCTTACCTGATTACGATGGTTACCTGTCAGTGGGTGGGTTATATTACCTGGTTACCATGGTTACCTGTCAGTGGGTGGGTTATATTACATGGTTACCATGGTTACCTGTCAGTGGGTGGGATATATGACCTGGTTAGAAATGGATTTCAGTGTCTGTATTATTGTTCCAGGGAGGAAGTTTGTCAGCATTCTAATGCGTTTCTGGTACCTGACAAGCGCACGTCTTCCTGACGACAGCCTGGAGGGAACCCGTGTCTTCCAGGTGGCCTTTGGTGGAGAGGGAGAAGCAGAAACCAAGAGACTGCTAACTGCAAACTATGAGTGAGCAGACCTTACTCTTTTTGCAAATAGAAGGTAAAAAGTCCTTTGTGTGACAATTATCTTTCTTTTTGACAGATTTCAAAGAGAGTTTACGAAAGGAGTAGCTCCAGACTGGACCATCACCAGGATAGAACACTCCAAGCTTTTAGATTAAGGTGCTTTAGGTTGTTGTTGTTTTTTTTAAATCTCCTCAGTATTTTCTTTGATTACACTGAATTTAGAAAAATATCTCAAAAGGAAAATAAGATGCATCTCCTCGATAGGAAAGCATCCATATAGAACACAGGAGCAGTCAGATGCTGGTCGGGACTGTGAGCGGTAGCTCAGTGTTTGATGATTCCTCCCTGCAGCTAGAAAACAAATCCAATCGCGATGAGCTCTGTGAACTCTTCCTCTGGAGGGTTTGTGCATTCAGACTGGATCATTTATAGCCGTATTTCAGATCCTTTCTGACAACATGTGAGTGGGGATTTCTACATTTGGGCTTTTTTTGCACCCGATTTTATAAGTATTATTGTGTTATGATATTGTTCCAGATTCGATTCCACACAAATACTTATTTTGTCACCTGACCCTGAAGTTCCCGCTGACACCAGTCTGCTGTGACTTTGATGCAGCTGCAGCAAATCTGGGGTTGTTGGAAGAATTTAAATGAATTAAAGAATTAAGAAAATCAGACAAGTTTCATTAATTGATCTTGTATTACTATATTATCATGCTATTATTTAGTGGTTGAAAATTTAAGGGCTAGCAGTCAATTACATTAGAGCAGCATCCAATGGATTTAACAAAATATTGGTGCAAGCCAAATTAAATATAAAAAATAAACATGCAGAATGTAATGACATTACCCTAGGCAATAAACATTAACAAGGAAAAATTATTTTTCTTTCACTTTGTTGTGAGGGACAGTAAACATATCGGAGGGGATCGATCAGGAGTATAGACACAACATCAGGCACATTGTGGACAGGTCTGAGGACAATCATCTTTGTTGGTAGAGCGGTTTTCCACTTATCTGAAGGTCGGTGGTTCGATCCCCGGCCCCTGCGGTCCACATGTCAAATTGTCCTTGAGCAAGAAACTGAACCCCAAGTTGCTCCTGATGGTTGTTCCACGTGTGAACGATTGATGGTTTGAATGGTTACTGCTCCTGATGAACATGTGGCACCTCCCTGGAAGCCTCTATCATCACTATGTGAATATCTGTGAAAATGAGTGGATGTCTGTGTGAATTAGTGAATGTTTGTGTGAATGTCTGTTTGAATGGGTGAACATCTTTGTGAATGTTTGTGTGAATGGATAAATGTCTGAGAATGGGTGAATATCTGTGTGAATGTGTGAAAGGGTACATTTCTCGGTGAATGGTAAATGTCTGTGAGAAAGGGTCAATGTCTGTGTAAATGTATTTGTGAATGGGTGAATGCTCGTGTTTGTAAAGCGCTTTAAGTGGTCAAGCAGACTAGAAAAGCACTACATAAGTAAAGTTTGTTTACCAAAACAAGGAGCTGGTGACTGGCCTCCGCTGTCGGTCCTCACAGAACCCACAGGAGAACACCCAGGGTTCGGACGTGGAACAGGTGATCTACAAATACCAGGGAGTTAACCTCAACCAAAACTGGACTGGTTGAACAAAATAGAAGTCCTGTACAAGAAGGGCCAAAGTTGGGAGTGTTCAGGACTCTGTTAAAGACCTTCTAAGACACTGTGGTAGCATCTGCAATCCTCTACGCTGTGATGGAGGAAGCACAGAGAGGGACAGGAAGAGACTCAACAGGCTGGTCAGGAGGTCCAGCTTCTACACTCAGTGGTGTTGTCAGTCCAGCTCTGTATTCTTCAGCCATCCTTCTACCTCGCACACACTTCACATCTACCACAACTGCACTGGACTAATTTAACTTAGAACTTTTATTTGGCATTGGAGATTGGACTCTTTCCCCACATAAAAAATATGTAAATAGAATAGATTAATAGAAAAAACTTTATTAATCCCGACGGGGTAATGAAAGCGTTACAGAAGCTCTAACGTTTATAAAGTGACAGCAGTAGTTAGGAAAAAAAGGAGGACATATAAAAACATACAACATATACTCTACGAAATATTTCATATATATATATATATATATATATATATATATACGAAATATTTCATATATATATATATATATGAAATATATATATATGAAATATATATATATATATATATATATATATATATATGAAATATTTCTTAGAGTATATGTTGTATGTTTTTATATGTCCTTATATGTATGTTTTTATAGGAAAAAAAGGAGGACATATAAAAACATACAACATATACTCTAAGAAATATTTCATATATATATATATATATATATATATATATGAAATATTTCATATATATATATATATGAAATATTTCATATATATATATATATATATATGAAATATTTCGTAGAGTATATGTTGTATGTTTTTATATGTCCTTATATGTATGTTTTTATAGGAAAAAAAGGAGGACATATAAAAACATACAACATATACTCTAAGAAATATTTCATATATATGAAATATTTCTTAGAGTATATGTTGTATGTTTTTATATGTCCTCCTTTTTTTCCTAACTACTGCTGTCACTTTATAAACGTTAGAGCTTCTGTAACGCTTTCATTACCCCGTCGGGATTAATAAAGTTTTTTCTATTCATCTATTCTATTTACATATTTCCACCGAAGAACCACAAAAGTTGGGAGGTACCTTGAGAATTGCGTTTTGTTTTTGTAGTTTACAGATTAAAATGGTAAGATTGGTCATGAAAGTCTAATTACTGCTTCCCATTTAGAAATAATGTCTTTGAGGTGGCGATACGGCTAAACTTCACTTCCTTGTTCGCTATTGCGTCACTCAATGCCTGCTCTGCCACTGGTCTACTTCCTCACATGCCTTCTTCTCATTGGACGGACACACTGCTAATAACGGCTGCGTATGTAGAGTGGGTGTGTCTGTTATGAGGCTCAGCAGTTGAGTTTGAAGGTCTGCGTGGGGTCTTTCACTGCAAGGAGGATGAAGTTGGTCACAGCGAGAGTAAATACAAGTAATGCCTGATACCAGGAGTCCGGACCGAAACATGAAGCTCGCTGCTGCCGCCACCTTTTACGGGTTGGCTCTTTGTCTGTTGGTGTCCGGCCTGCGGGAGTTACTGATGGGATTCGAGGAGAACCGTTGCAGTATGACTTACATGTTCGAGTACCCAGAGTACCGGGTCAGTACCGGGATAATTACCGTTATTCTATGTATTACCCTTCATACTGGCTTCCATAATTAACTACTGGAAAAGCTTGATGCTAAACATGACATCATGCTAACAGCGCCTGGTTTACAACAGGTGGGCTAACTGACGCCAAGCTAGCACCTGACACCTGCTCACATAACACGAACAGACCAACAGGTGTTAGTTATTGTGAGGATTAGATAATAATAATAATGCAATTTATTCACAGTTAGATCAGGATTACGTTAGTTTTGGATCAGAGTAAAATTAGTTTGTGGGTAGGATTACAACAGGGTTATATCTTGGTTTGATGAGGATGAGATCAGAGTAAAATCTGCGTTAGATTACAGTTCGGTCAGGATAAGGTAAGGGTTAGATCGGAGTCAGATCAGGATTTGGTCAGGATTATATTTCGTTTTAGATCATGATGAGGTCAGGATTACAACATGGTTGTATCTTGGTTTGGTCAGGATTAGATTAGATAGAATTCATCAGAAAAACGCGTCAGGTTAGTATGTTAGAGATTAGGTTTGGTTATGACTGTGAATTATTCATATATTGTGATTATTTTATGGCCTTAGCGGACTGTGGAATCACAATGCAATTTTTATTTGGACATGGAACTGTTGGGGGGAGCCTCATGTGTTTACTATTAAGATAAGTTTTACCTGCACCGTGGGAGGTCATGTTGTCACCTCCGTCCAGTTCTTTGTCTCTATTTTGTAAGCAAGATTACGGAAAAACTACAGGACCCATTTGCATGAAATTTACCCAGAGGTAGGTTTTGGCATATCCAAGAGGTGATTAAATTTTGGTGACATACCAAGGGGAGGTTAAAAAAGGAGGTTTCAGTATATGGTATGAGAGGACATGCAGTTGGGTAGTGTAACAGAGGAAGATGCAGATGACAGTGTGATATGGAAACAGATGATGTGTTTTAAGGCTGGATGGAGGGATGATTGTATTCTGAGGATCAGCTGGTCCAGATGTTGAACGTTTGTCTCCTGTGAACTGTGGTCACGTAGAATCACACAGATGAGGCGGAAGTGTTGTCTTTTAGATGTTCAGTAGATCTTCACTCTGCTTCAGTTACTATCATGGCTAAGAAAGGAAACTTGTGTGAAAAAATATCAATTGTCTGACGCTGACTGTTTCTGATCTGGTCCACAGCGTGTAGCTCTGCCTCGTCGGGTGGCCAGACAGTACCCAGCATACGGGCTATACCTCTACGGAGAAGGTCTCTATGCCCAGGAGACCAGAGCCCTCAAACTCACCGGTGCCCCCGTTCTCTTCCTGCCTGGAAATGCAGGCAGTTACAAACAAGGTGAGTGGAATTAATGGATGCAAATCGGTATTTTGATTTAATTTGACATGGACAGGAAGAAGTGACAGATGTAGTGACACAAGAAGAAGACAGGAGGAGGAGACATTTGTAGTCACACCTGAAGAAGACAGGAGGAGGAGATAGATGTAGTGACACCTGAAGAAGACCTGAAGAAGAGGAGATAGATGTGGTGACACCTGAAGAATAGGAGATAGACGTAGTGACACCTGACGAAGAGGAGATAGATGTAGTGACACCTGAAGGACATACAAAAAGACTGGATGAGGAGAAGTAGAAGGAGGAGACACAAGACAGACTGGATGAGGAGAAGAAGAAGAAGGAGGAGACACAAGACAGACTGGAGGAGAAGAAGAAGGAGGAGACAGATGTAGTGACACCTGAAGAAGGAGACAGATGTAGTGACACCTGAAGAAGACTGGAGGTTCTTACATGAGCGTTGCTCTGTCAGGTTGTCTGAGGACAGGATGTGACATTCTAGAGATTCCCATCTATCCCAGCGGACCACAGACTACATTGACCCTCACAATCTGTCTCACAAGCTTTTATCATTTTTAGACAGAAGAAATAAGTTACAATGTTTGTCTTTATTATCTGGTGCTAGAATTCTCAAACATACATCGTAAAAGCTATTGTATATAAAAACTAGCTTTTGCAGCCATTTGTTGGTGTATGCTTTGTTGTTGAAGTAAAGTGTTTGGTTGATTGGTTAATTGGTTGTAAATATCCTTGTACAATCAATCAGTCTTTATTTATGTAGCACCAATTCACAACAACAGTTGTCTGAAGGTTTTTTCCGGAAAGAGCAGGTCTAGACCAAACTCTTTATATAATTATCTACAGAGATCCAACAAATTCCTCAAGCAGCATGCAAGCAAATATGTAATATGTAATATATAAATCGTCCAACATTTTATTAAATTTCTTGCTGCTTTCACTTGCGCTTAGTGCCCATTAAATGATATTAAACTTTATTAATCCCAAGGTGAAATGACCACACATGAAATTAAAATTCTGTTAAAAACTAATACCAACTTTTCATCAATGATATTCAAAGAAAGTCAGAAGTAATATATTTAGTAATTTCCTCCCGTGCCAGTTTTTCTTTCCGTCACTCCTCTGTTGCAGGTCGTCTGGTATGACGTCATATTTGTGCTACAATCCTGAGTGTTTGTTCTCCTCACAGATGAGAAGCTTTTCTCCTCACAGATGAGAAGCTGTTCTCCTCACAGATGAGAACAGCACCAAAGGACAACCGGCCCATTCTAATGTTCTCTGGTGAACATCAGTTCAGCTGCATGGCGCCGGGCTGTGAGCTGAGGTCCATTAGAGGAGGTTAGACCCTCGAGGAGTCTGGTTCTGACAGTTTGTTGAGAAATATCACATCAGTAGCTGCTGGAGGTCATCTTGTAGGGATGTGGCTGCTCCTTCTTTCATCAGAATCCAAGATGCTGGAACTGATCCACAGTCTCCTCTGGTTCTTGACTGAGCAGAATGATCCCCAGAGGTTCAACTGACTCTGTTCTACAGAGATGATTTGGAGTTCCTTTTCTTTTTTCGAGCAGTGTATTTCTTCTGACTAATAATGATAGTCAGATTCTTTCATCTGTCAGGATATGTCGGATTTTAACAGCGACATTAAAACTTTTCTGTTGTACTGTGGCTCCTCTGATCCTTAGCATCCACATCTCTTTTTATACTGACAGCTGATGTACTTTTGACAACAGAAGTTGTTTGACAGGATTCCAAATTTCCTAGTTCACATCAGCTGGAGGTTCCGGTATCAGATAAGGTCAGGGTGTTGCTGGAGTGTTTTTTACGCAGGAAAATGTCTTTTTTTTTAACAAATGTTCTTTCCAGCTAACCTGTAGTTCTGAGGAAGCTCAGGATGTGATGAATCAAATTAATATGAATATAATACAAATTAAGAATCAGAAATGAGTTGAAGGCTGTGTGCATAATGAGCATCATGCAGCAGGGAGTAAGCTAAGCGTGTCTTAGTTTTTAGTTCAGTGCTTGATTTCATGCTGTGAAAACACACATTTGACTCCATCACATGTCTCCTCCTCCACATGAAGCTCGCTCACTGGGTTCCGTGGCCCTCAGGAAGGCTGAGAACATGGAGGGAGGTCTCCACTTCAACGTGTTCACCGTGGACTTCAACGAGGAGCTTGTGGCCCTTTACGGCGGCAGTCTGCTCAGGCAGACCCACTTCCTGCACGAGAGCATTAAGACCATCCTCAGACTCTACAAGGTCAGGCCTCACATAACATCTGCTCAGGCTGATAACAGGTATCACTCTCAGCTCAATCTCAGTGCTGGAGACGCATCTCAAACATGTCGTCACCTACATTTATAGTCCGAGTTGTGCGTATCACGAGAGTGACGAGAACAAGAGAATAAAAGGAAATAAGAGCGCATTCAAATGTCACTGTAGAATTCAGCGAAAATATGTCAGTGAACATGATTGACCAATCCCTCTGTCACCCTGGAGGAGATGATTATCAGTACGTTACACCGGTTTAACCTGGAATACTTGTACGTACAAACGGCTGCAGAGGTGATTTTTTTTCAGCAGGAGGAGTGTCAGCAGTTAAAGCGCCCATCAACCAGCTCTTGATTTACAATACAACCTGATGCAGGGCCGGGGGGCTTTTTTTTTTAATGATAAAACTTGTGTTTTTTTAAACCGAGGAAAGAGTTGCTGCCCTGTCAGTAATGCAAACATAAAATACATGTCTTTCTTGTCGGGTCTTCAAACAAACTCAAGTTCTACTTTGTCACTCTCTCTATCCTTAATGGTTTTTCTGAGTGCTGTCAGTATACGACCCTCAAAGTTTAGTACTTCATAAACCTCCCATCATTTGCTGTTTATCTATTTATTTACCTTTCCTTTGGCTCCTTTCTAAATTCAAAACTTCTTTCTGTTGCACTCCAGGAATGAAACATCCCTTCTGCTTTTAATTCCAGCTAGTATGCAGACTTGTGTATGGGGATATGATGGGATGTTTGCTTCCCTTAACATCCTGAGCAGTTTGTCCTGCATTCCATAAATCTATATCGGAGGTGGTCCTTCACTTCACAGTGGTCTCATATCCCTGACCAGCATCGTTAGGACTGATTCGGTCAGGGCGGTTGCTTGCCGGGGGAATACAAGTCCGCTTCCTTTGAAGAAAACTAGCAATGTTGGCCCGGCTCTTCTTTGGACTTCCTTTGATATAGAAGATATATTTGTAAGACAGAGGAGTAACATTACACATTTAAAAACTCCTATACACCGTTAAAAATGTTCATTGAAGCCATATTTGATTCTACAAGCGTGAGGAGACAGTAAAATGTGTTCTTAAATGTGGTCTTGCATGTCTTAAATGTCGCCCCTCTTTCACAATAAAAAGTGTTGGGTTATAATGCTTTTCATATTTCTCCCAAAATTTAAGTAAATATTATTCTTTATATCTTTCAAAGCGACTAGCACACACACAGAGACACGTGCGCTCGGCAGGCGGCAGCACACTTTCAGCCTTAATTTGGAATGATGCAATGTTTAAGATTGTAAAGTTGGGTCAAATTCAAAACGTGAAGAGTATCATCATGATTTAATGAAAGTTATTTGGTAACCTCGACCTCAGTTATAAATTAATACATCTCAAAATAGTAACGTCAAGCCAAAGAAAAACACTTAGTATATGCATTTTCACGTTGAGCTAGCTGGCTAACTAACCACTTTACCGAGACGAGTCGTCTTCGTCTAGGGAGCCAACATGCCTCTGCTTGAAGTGGTCCATCACTGCTGACGTGCTCGCATGCCATGATAAGTCAGTGTTGCAAATCCTGCAAGTATCAATCTCATACCTTGGATGTTTTCTGACATTGTGTTGCCAAGGCACTAACTTCCTTCATCGGTAAGCGTCACTAATCTGATGGTCGCTTGTGGATCAGGAGGAGGACCTCCACTAATCTCAGTCTGTGGATCAGGAGGTGGTCCTTTACTAATCTGAGTCAGGATCAGGAGGTGGTCCTTCACTAATCCGTGTCTCCAGATCAGGAGGTTGTCCTTCCATTATCTGAGTCTGTGGATCAGGAGGTGGTCCTTCACTAATCTGATGGTCGCTTGTGGATCAGGAGGTGGTTCTTCACTAGTCTGAGTCTGTGGATCAGGAGCTGGTGTTTCACTTATTTGATGGTCTGTTGTGGAACAGGAGATGGGTCTTCACTAATCTCATGGTCGCTTATGGATCAGGAAGTGGTCCTTCACTAGTTTGAAGGTCAGTGTTTGTGTCTGTGGCTCCTGATGATTACATGTTACTCCTACTTTGTGCTTCTTTATTATTATTTACTTTTGGCTCTTTTCATGAACAGGCATTAGCTCCTAATGTGGGGGAATCGGTGACCGACGGGGCATAAAGTGCTTTCAGTGGTGGGTTCGACCAGAAAATTATTACGAAACAAAATAATTAATTCCAAAGTAGCATCAGAAAGGTGCAAAAAAAAAACTTTAAACTTTTTACCTGAAGTTTATCTGCTGACATGGGTCTTATCATGAAATCGGTTCACCGCCAATCAACCCTGAAGAAATACCTGAGCTGCACCTGGTTTGGTCTGAATCATAAACCTAACCCGACCCAGACAACCGTCGTCGCTGTTATAGATGTGTAACTGTGGTTTTCTTCGCCCAGCAGCACCTGAAGATCCCCCCTCAGAGTGTGGTGCTCATTGGTCACTCCATGGGAGGGGTAGTGGCCCGGGCGCTGTTTACATTACCCCGCTTCAACTTAAGCCTGGTCAGCCTCATCATCACCCAGGCCTCCCCTCACCTGGCCCCGGTGCTCGGCCTGGACCCGTACCTGCTGGGTAAGGAGCAGGATCTGGTTTGGAAACTCTGGTGTGGAACATGTCGCACCAAGAACTGATGCTGTCTGCTTTGTGTAGATTTCTACTCGGCAGTGAGACAGAAGTGGGTGAACCAGGCCGACAAGCTCATCAACGTGACAGTTCTGTCTGTGGGGGGTGGTTACCGTGATTACCAGGTCCGTTCAGGCCTGACATCCTTACCGTGTAACCCAGGAGACCCCAATAAGTTGTCGCTGGTGGTAAGTAGTGCATTGGTTCTAGTGACACCTAATAAGTCATGGACCCTCTTCTACCACAAACATTCTCAAAATTCTTTATATATGTCACTTTATCTTGTGTTTGTGGGTGAGTATGTGCGGGATATGGAGAGGGAGGGTGGGAGAGAGTGTAAATTTATGGAAATGTGAATCTATTGGCGGGTTTTGGGCTGGGAGGTAGTGTGAAAAGATGTGAATGTTTGTCGTTCTTTTAAGAAGAAAGAAGAAGAAGAAACAATCCTTTATTAGTCACATAGAGTCATACACAGTACAACATAGTGAAATTACTTCTCTGCATTTGACCCCTCCCTGAGGGAGCAGTGGGCAGCCCCTCGTGGAGCGCCCGGGGAGCTAAGGATTTAGGGTCTTGCTCAAGGACCCTACGACAAGTAGACCCTGGTGGGATTCGAACCGGCTACCTTCCGATCTTCTGATTGGGAGACGGCCGCTCTACCCACTGAGCCACAGCCGCCCCAAAAATTTAAATGGAGAGACCGCGTAGTTTCATTGTATGTGGCACATGCAATGACAATAAAGGCATTCTGATTCTGATTTAGTCTATCAGGATTCTATAAATCGTTTTTATAACTGAATTTCTCTTCACATTATGTTTGTGTTTATTAAGGCGACTGCAGTTCCCAGGACCTGGGTGTCCACGGATCACCTGTCCATCGTCTGGTACGTTCATGGCATTTATATTTTGGTGTTCTGCATATTTATGTAGAATTTCATTATTTTTTCGAGATTCGACTAACTTTATTTGTTCTTCGGGGGCAATTTGATAAAAAAGAGAGAAATGTGTTTTAGACCAATACATAGACAACTTAATTAATCCCTTTGGGGAAATGAAAGTGTCATAGCAGCAGGTACGTACATGGTGCAAATACAGCCAGGTAAATAACCAATAAGGAGGAAAAAACAGCGGTGGTGGTGGCAGCCTGTATGAAAACGTATTATATGTATGTGTATAATATTATACATTTGCTATAAAACAGTTTTTGTTTTCCAGGTGTAAAGAGCTTGTTCTTGCTACTGTCAGAGCGTTCTTCGACCTCATCGATCCTGAAACCAGGCAGGTCAGACCAACAAATATAAATACACTAATTGTAAACATTTTATGTGTAAATGGTAGAAATATTGAGAGGAATTCTAGGAGACAGGATAGGATATAGGGGACTATCACATGAAATATTACACCTCCGGTAAACACGTTCTCTGTCGGCGAGCTGACCAGCATTTTCTAATTAGTTCACAGAAAACCCGGGGAAGAAAATGTCTGTACTGAACTACCACTTCATAAAACACCCCGTCAGGATGTTGGGAGAAGGTCATGACCCCTCCATCTTCATGTTGGGTAAGAAGAAGCTCTTCATCACATAGAGAAACAGCCTCCGGTCGTCTCCTGCTTAAAAGCCGCGTACTAAACCATACGATACAACTAGGACCACAGTTTGTGTACTTTGATGACGTTTCTTGTCGTATGTTAAAATGTAGTCCATGTATTTACATCCTCATGTGCCCATGAAATGGCTCTTTTGAAGCTCTCTCTTGAGTTTCATTTGACTTAACTTTAGTTCCCTACTTTTTGTAGTTTTCTTTTATCTTCTGATCTTTTATTACTTTTTTTTAATTTTAATTTCTTAAATCAATCCCAGAAATCTCCCCTTTTACACCTTTTTATCCTGGCATTGATTGATTGCATTAACCCTTTCATATCCTCACTAACAAAAACAGTTTCTTTATTTTTAAGCATGTTTCTAGACAGTAAATAAAATCATACTTGTGATTATGTCACCGTGTATTTCATGAAATTATATTAAATTAAGCGTGGGTGATTCTGGCTAAAATGAGAATTGATGAATTTTTGCTCAGAATCTAGATCGTGATTCCACGATCTTCAGTTTAAAGCATATTTCACTTTATGTTCATGAAAAAAATAAAGCTTCATGCACTGTCTGTGTGTAAACCCACTTAAGGGGTTAACTCTACTTCACACCAGGGGGCGGCCCGGTTGCATATTTATGTCCAAGTTCGACAGAGTCCGAGAGACTGCTGACTGACCTCGGCCCAAATCCAGCAGACCTTCTGTTTTCATGTCCTGGTGTTTAGACCCATCAAACATAAACATTAAAAACGGTCATCAACACTCATACGTAAACTGGATATTTACTGTTGATGAGCTACTTCGTTAACCTCCACATCCAGAACTCAATCCCTACAAACTATCGGTTTCCCTGTGTTGTTTTCAGTAGTTTTAAACTTTACCGAAAACATGTTTCTCTTCGAGTCCTCCATTGTTTAACTCGAGAATTTACTACTGGAAAAGTAACGCAGCCTGTGCTGCTTTCAGGGACTCATTTCGATGTCAAGGATAAAACACCTCCAATACTAAGAAGTTAAAGAGGCCGACACAGAGACACAGACAGTAGATCCATTACATTCATTCTACTGTTGTCGTGGGTTTTCACTTTGAAATCCTGAAGGCCTCATGTTCAACTGGCTATCGGCACCAAATCCGACTTCGGCTGTCCCTGACGAGACACAGCCAAACTTAAATATTTATCTAAACCCGGACCGAACTCGAGAGACCATTGATCGTTCCTGGCCCAAACCCGACGGGCCTTCTGTTTTTTACGTCCGGACCAGCCCTGGCCTGTTGGCGTTAGACGAAACCCGCAAACCCGCTCCGATATTACAAATATCGGAGTATTTGTAAAAAGAATGCAATAAGATGATGAAAATAATTAAAAGGTCAAAACATTGATCACACAGAATCGGTACACCTAAAAGACTAACTTTCCGGCAGGATTTTAAGGTTTGCTTAGCTTAGGCAAGCTAAATCTAATTATAGCACTTCCCATAGTTTTTACCAGCTCCCAAGGCTCAGATAAAACATACCCATTACCATACTCAAGTCCCAGATCTTGCTTGTCATAACATAAGTTGCGGCTAAGCTAGAAAGTTCTGCTCAATGTTGGAGAATCGGCATGCTTCAGAAATGGATGATAAATACATTTGAATCAAGGTTGCAAACTTTCTACAATTAATCACCCAGCCCTACATTTAATGTATTATAATGACAACAATGAATAATCAATTTGCGTATTTTACGTTAAACTGCCAATTTAATTTTTTTTATTTATTTAATAAGCTTTAAGTCGCCAACGTCAATATAAAATCCTAAATTAGCCATTTTGTAACCACGTTTTTAGAATTTATTTGACTCTTATTATTACTTTTTGGTTGTATCAAGTTACATAATTCTGTTCAGTTACATCTCATATGCTATAATATACCAAAAAGAGTATAATCCTTACAATTAATAACTGGAGGGAAATTTTCCGGCTAATTTCCTGTGGGGGTCATGAGCATGGAAGGTAGACAATTGAAGCACACAATGCATATAGTGGAATTTGTGAGCATAACAGACCTCAGCAGAAAACGGGTTGCTCCATCAGGTTAAGTTCAGTGCCAAACATTTCCCACTAAGAAACCGCGACTAAAAGTATGCTTGATTAAACTGAGAGAGGAAAAGGTAAAAGAATATGTAATATCTGAACGCTTTTTTTGTTTTGCAGATTTTTCAGACTCATGGAGTGAAGTGAACACACTGCGTCTGACTTACAGCACACCAAAGGTAAAGATGGCCGATCATCCTACATGTCTGTTACACCTACAGCAGCTGATGAAAGATCACCTGTGAAACACTGTAGATCCATATTTATGGGACATCAATATCAGCCGCATCCTTCAGTGAGCAGGGGCGTGTAGGAATGTCCCGTTCAATCCAGTCACTATTTTTTAACTAAGCTTTACACATAACAGTCTTTTGTTATTTACAGTTTTTATGTATTCATTAAAGGCTCCAGCACCTGTAACCCTGAACAGAATAAGCGGTTATGGATAATGAATGAATGTTTTTTCATAATTACTTCTTTTCCATGGTCATAGGTTGGACATAAGATCATTCTGGTTGTTTCTTTCTTTTCTGAAGAACATCTAAAAAACCCTTCTAACATTTTTCATGGAACTTTTCAGACATGGGAACTAAGTGGTGTCTTTTGCTCTCATGGAACTTTTACCATTTTGTTTGTTTCCAGGGTTACAGGGAGATTTCTGTTCATTCTGTGAGCTGGATTTGGGGTATAAATGAAAACCAATGTTTTTTTGTTGTTTGTTTTTCCACAATGTTTTTGCTCATATCTCCCATCCCCTTTTTGATCATTAAGGAAATCTATTTGAAAATGTAACTTTTCTCAGATAGGTACAACTTTTATAACTCCTGTCTGTCAATGAAATGTACCTCAGTATTTCATGTTTTGTTTTGCATGATGACCTATGGATGGTAAATTATTCCTGGATACAACTCTGTCCAGGTCCGCTCTAAAATAGAATTGACTCTTCCCTGATCCATGTATGCGGGAATGGACTCCTTTTTACAGTCAAAGCTGGGTTCTGTATATTTTTTACTGAATTAATTGTAGGTAAAACATTTTCTGATGTACTACAGAGAAATCCAGTGTTACAGAGATATAGTTATTTGACTCATGATTTAAGAAACTGAAGCCTTCATACATGCAGAGATGATATTAGCAGTTCTTTTCCGTCTACAGGAAGGACAGGTGAAGTACTTCCTGTTTGCCCTGTCGAGTCGCCGGAAAGCTTACAGCCATTTTTACTGCCGGAGCAACAACCTGGTGAGTGTTCAGCCTAATCTGTTAATGTTATTGTCCCTCTAGGTTTGAGCTACAGTCTTTGCGATGATCCCCTTCACTGGTGACAGTGTAGTGAGTCACGCATGTGGCCTTGTGGAGATGATGCGATGACATGAGTAATCAGAGCCGTAATAAACTCAAAATAAGAAAAGACAAACATGATTCTGACATCATCATTATTGTTCAACAGGAAATGAGCAGCTGGGTGTATGGCTGCGTTCACAAGAACGGTTCCTCCTGGTAAGTCGGAAAGAAAGTTCATGGTTTCATCGTTAATCCGTTGAATGCTTTGACAGAACTTGGCCCACTCTGGGTCTGGGTCTGCTGGAGGTTTTACTCGTCTCCATGTCAAATTTATGGATTATCTAGACCTGAGGTGTATTTTGGGGAAGTAGGTTTAACAAACTCTAATTTTCTAGCCATCATCGATGGAGCTCAGATACTGTGATTCACCATGGCAACCAGTGAGACGCTGTGGTCGCCATGACAACCAAGGAGACAATGACGTTGTTGTCATGGCCAGCGGTTCTCAACTTTTTTGAGTCGCGACCCCCAAAGATAACTTTCCTTGGTGTTCGAGACCCCCCACTAAAACCGTGCACGCCCCCGCTCTCCCTTACCCTCTCCGTCCCAGTGTGGACAGACACAGCGCTGTCCACTGGGTGAGGAGAGCAAAAGCGGAGCAGATCGACTGGAAGACCAACAGAGAAAGTCACTTTGTTTTCTTATTATGCTTCCTTTGATGGTTGTAAATAAAACTCTGGCTCTAATTTCACAGTCCACTGAATGCAGAAATCGAAAGATAGCGAAAAAACAACAACTAAGTGAAGCGATAGTCAAGAAGTGTGAGAGAGAAAAGGTTTTGGATAAAAGAGAACTGCAGCAGCTTTGCCTCTGTGGATGAGCTTCACTCAAGATCTTGAGCGATATTTCTGAATGATATGATGAATAAATGTACAAACATAACAATAGTTATTTGTTTTTTCATGACAATTTTGTTTAATTTCGTAACTTTTAGTAACTTAATAGCGTTTCGTGTCCTCTTCTGTCACTGACAATCGACAGCTCAAATATCTGCCGGCACCGGCGCCTTTCAGGTGGTGGTACTGTCAGGCTTTCATGTGTCTCACCTTGAGACAGTTCCTGCTGACCCAAGTCTTGAGCTGGATCACTTCTTCTGTGAAGCCATTGCTCAATTCTTTTATCCATGCGACAGCTAGCGAACCAGCGAACCTGCTGGTTGAAACATCATCAGCGCCAAAACGCAAATCTGTTTTTGTTTTTCTGCTTTGTGTGTCTGAAGAGAATTTCATGCGCTTTCAATTCAACTCATACAAACTCAGTCGGTAAATTGAATTCTGAACAAATAATGAAACAGAATACCAGTAAAACCACTCCCTATTTAAAATCATGTAATTTAATATCTATTATGTAAATTTATAGTTTTTCCATAATCATCCGGCGACCCCTTGAAATCATCGCGGGGGTCCCAAGTTGAGAAAGGCTGGTCGTGGCAGCCAATAAAACTTAATCTGCACTAATCTTACCGCCATCTGAGCAGGAGGTTTTTATGCGCCCACTAGCAAATATGCAAAGCTCTGTTTAAGGCTCAGAAGAAGGGGACGGGGAAAAAACGCAGGTTTTGTTGAGCCAAACCTTTCAGCCTGCAGATTAGCTTCACAGAGTAAGTTACCACGGTAACTGTCTCAGAGTTAAACTTAGTTTGATTTCTAGAACGGAAAACCCGTCGTCTCGGGTTCAGCAAACCCAGACTTGCTTCCTGGAATACCGCCTGTTGTCTTTGGAAAGTGTCTTGAGATAACATTTGTTGTTTTTGGGGCTATATAAATAAAATTCACTGACTGTCCGGATCTTTCTGCCATTTCTTTTTCTAAACGTTCATCTTTTGTCTTTAATTTTGACGATTGTGTTTCATTCGTGTTTGAATTTGCCAGTTCGCAGACGGTAGATTTATCTATGGGAACGGAGCTTCTCCCGCCATACAAGGTGATTAATAACCCTTAAAAAGTCTCCACACAATCCACCCTGAGCTGTTGCTAGTTCTTCATAACCTTTTGTCTTCCTCAGGTCCTGGTTCTGAGTCTCAGAGACTTGTCTTCGCTAACTCACCTGGTTGTTTCAGCCTCCAACCTCAACGGCAGACAGGTACAAAAAATCATCCATGTCATGAGGTTGGTGGTTCTATCCCCACCCATCCTTGCTCATCAAACATTCTTATTGTTATGGTCGTCGGACAGAAGAGATCTTATGACTTCAGGAGCTTTTTAAACATGATTAGGATGTGAGCTTTTAAATGAGGTCATAGCAGCTTACTGTGGCCCCGCCCTCTATCATAATCATGATTCTTTATCTGTGGTGACTTTGTTGTTATGTTGGGTCTCTGCTCCTGTCGACACATAAACCAGATTTAGAGCTCTAGAGATGTCTTTTGAATGTCTAGGTTCACTTCCTCTTTGCCCCAGTTTTTCTCTTTAAAATAGAATGTAGGTTCTTGTAAATAACTGTTTACAGAATGTGTGGTAACACATATAGTTATTAGTTTCTATTTTAGTTTCAGAATGGCAAATAAACGGTAAATAACAATCAATGTTCCGGATGATTTCATTCACGTGACCTCACAACTTATCTAACGGCGCCTCTGCGATTAGATTTAAACAGTCGTCATGAAAAGTACCGGTGGCCATTAAACTCTTTCACACTGTTATTGACAAGCTGCGGGTGGTGGGTAGAGGAAGCATGGTCCGTTGCACCACTCCTAGAATAGCACTTTAGAGCAAACTGTGAATCCGCAGGACTGTTTAAAACATTTTGTCTCCACAGTTCACGGTGGAGTGTGAGTGGCAGAGACAAGAATCTCAGACCTTTCCTGTCCCGGTCCCACATGTCCTGTCCTTCGGTCAGTTTCCTCACTGTTGATTCTCTAACACCATGCTGAAAAAAAAAGACACACACTCATGAATTACTGTTACTGTTCCAGGTTTGACTGTCAGTGATGTCACCATCAACTCCTCCGGACTTTTTCACACCATCGAGCTGCAGCACTTCCACCAGGTATCTTCACTTCATGAGTCTCTGGACTCGCATCTGTTTGTGCTGTATCTCTAACCTTTGACCCCTGTCCTCAGGTCTACCAGGCTTTCAGAATCACTGTTTCCAGCCAGTGTAAAGCACATAAAGGTATGTTAGTGTGTGATACAGGATCACGAGGGAACATTCTAAAATCCCCTAATGATCTCTGTTTATCTGCAGAGAGACTTCATAATGTGTACATACTAAATGTGCCTTGGTTTCGGGAGGATTCTCTCACCACCGTTAGGTAAGTTTTCTTTGCCGGTGCTTGTTATTAGGCAGACTCCTGTCCTCACTTTCCTCTGTCTGCCAGTGTTCCATCAGTGACTGAGATCTCAGGGATGCTTCATACAAGCCGACCAGACAACATGTCAGGCGTCCTCTTTCATCTCCACACTGCCCCCAACTGCCAATATAAGGTACTACATGCCAACCTCCTCAGTCGCTCACCCGAAACGCTGCCTTCCCTGAGACATGAATTTTAACCTGCCGTCAGCACGCACAAAGTCAATGCAAGTGAGGAGCAGTTGCGAATTTGCTCTGGGCAATGCTGTGACATGAAAGCCTGTCAGCGTTGAGACTCGTCATGGGTCTGGATGCAAATAGTTGGTTGATGCAGAAGTGGATTTGCTTTGGAAGAATATATTGTTCGGTATCTCGGAGATGAAAACTGTGTTGCTCTCAGATCTACCTAATCAATCTCTTCGTGCTGAATGGCCAAGTTTCATATCAATAACATTAATAACCAGTTACCCGGCGTATTTACATGTGTAGATGATTTTATGAACTCAATGTCATTTAAAATACAGGTACTGTATAACCAAGTTTCAAAGTGTGTGTTGAGGTGCACAGATGGAAACATGGTGAATCACAGTATCGGACTACCGGCTATTAGCCATTGATGTTGGCTTCTGATCGAGTTAACAAGCTTAGAGCTGACTGAACTCAGATCAGCTGTTCTGGAGCCAAAAACTGAATGTATCATCTCGGGGTTGATTAAGCCATAGCTCAGGGATTAAACTCAAAGTTTGTTTCTCGAATACACATTGACAATAATAAATCATCATCATTATCGGGACGGAGGCTGAAATGTGATTAGAAATAAATGTTGTGATTTTTTTCTGATTTGAACCTCAGGTGACTGTAAGGACTTCGTTACCCAGGGTGCTGGGACAGGTAAGAGCATCCTTCATCTTTGACAGTTTTAGTTCAGAGAGTATCGTCTTTGTTTCTAATGTTCCAAAAAACATTTTAGAGACAGAACAGAGCAGTCTGAAAATCCACAGAAAGGAACTCCTCCTTTACTTCAGTTGAAATACTAATACCACACAGTGAAAATACAAGTAAAAGTATTTAAGTATTATCAGCTTAGTAGCTAATTACCAATGTGAAAGTACTCATTGAGAAGTATGTTATGTTATCAAATACTACTACTTGAGATGGGGTCTAGGAGACAGCTTGTAGTTGGGACGGGGTCTAGGAGACATATTGTAGTTGGGATGGGGTCTAGGAGACAGCTTGTAGTTGGGACGGGGTCTATGAGACATATTGTAGTTGGGACGGGGTCTAGGAGACATATTGTAGTTGGCATGGGGTCTAGGATTCAGCTTGTAGTTGGGACTAGGAGACAGGCTTTAGTTGGGATGAGGTCTAAGAGACAGCTTGTAGTTGGGATGGGATCTAAGACAGCTTGTAGTTGGGATGGGATCTAAGAGACAGGTTCTAGTTGAGATGGGGTCTAGGAGACAGGTTCTAGTTGAGATGGGGTCTAGGACACAGGTTTTAGTTGAGACTGGGTCTAGCAGACAGGTTCTAGTTGAGACTGGGTCTAGCAGACAGGTTTTAGTTGAGACTGGGTCTAGCAGACAGGTTCTAGTTGAGACTGGGTCTAGCAGACAGGTTTTAGTTGAGACTGGGTCTAGCAGACAGGTTCTAGTTGAGACTGGGTCTAGCAGACAGGTTCTAGTTGAGATGGGGTCTAGGAGACATATTGTAGTTGGGATGGGGTCTAGGAGACAGCTTGTAGTTGGGACGGGGTCTATGAGACATATTGTAGTTGGGACGGGGTCTAGGAGACATATTGTAGTTGGCATGGGGTCTAGGATTCAGCTTGTAGTTGGGATGGGGTCTAGGAGACAGGCTTTAGTTGGGATGAGGTCTAAGAGACAGCTTGTAGTTGGGATGGGATCTAAGACAGCTTGTAGTTGGGATGGGATCTAAGAGACAGGTTCTAGTTGAGATGGGGTCTAGGAGACAGGTTTTAGTTGAGACTGGGTCTAGCAGACAGGTTCTAGTTGAGACTGGGTCTAGCAGACAGGTTCTAGTTGAGATGGGGTCTGGGAGACAGGCTCTAGTTGAGATGGGTTGTAGGAGACAGGTTCTAGTTGAGATGGGGTCTAGGAGACAGGCTCTAGTTGAGATGGGTTGTAGGAGACAGCTTGTAGTTGGGACGGGGTCTAGGAGACAGCTTGTAGTTGGGATGGGGTCTAGGAGACATATTGTAGTTGGGATGGGGTCTAGGAGACATATTGTAGTTGGGACGGGGTCTAGGAGACATATTGTAGTTGGGATGGGGTCCAGGAGACAGGTTGTAGTTGGTATCGGGTCTAGGAGAGAGGTTGTAATTGGGATCGGGTCTAGGAGACAGGTTGTAATTGGGATGGGGTCTAGGACACAGGTTGTAATTGGGATGGGGTCTAGGACACAGGTTCTAGTTGGGATGGGGTCTAGGACACAGGTTCTAGTTGGGATGGGGTCTAGGACACAGGTTCTAGTTGGGATGGGGTCTAAGACACAGGTTCTATTTGGAATGGGGTCTAGGAGACAGGTTGTAGTTGAGATGGGGTCTAGGAGACAGGTTGTAGTTGGGATAGGGTCTAGGAGACAGGTTGTAGTTGGGATGGGGTCTAGGACACAGGTTCTAGTTGGGATGGGGTCTAGGACACAGGTTCTATTTGGAATGGGGTATAGGAGACAGGTTGTAGTTGAGATGGGGTCTAGGAGACAGGTTGTAGTTGGGATAGGGTCTAGGAGACAGGTTGTAGTTGGGATGGGGTTTAGGAGACGGGTTGTAGTTGGGATGGAGTCTAGGAGACAGGTTCCAGCTGAGCTGGGGTCTGGAGACAAGCTGTAGTTGGTTTTGGTCTAAGACGGGTTGTAGCTCAGATGGGGTCTAGGAGACAGGTTCTAGCTGGGATGGGGTCTAGGAGACAGGTTCCAGTTGAGCTGGGGTCTGGAGACAAGCTGTAGTTGGGTTTGGTCTAAGAGACAGGTTGTAGCTCAGATGGGGCCTAGGAGAGAGGTTCTAGCTGGGGTGGGGTCTAGGAGACAGGTGGTTGTTGGGATGGGGTCTAGGAGACAGGTGGTTGTTGGGATGGGGTATAGGAAACAGGTGGTTGTTTTGGATGAGGAAATGAGAGAAGGAAATTGTCGTAGATCAATAGGACTGAAGCAGTTTAAATATGCTCCCGGTCTATCTAGTTTTCAAGAACCCTAACCCTTAGGGTGTAAACTACAACGAACTATAGGCAGGAGGTTGTGGATCTTGTCCTTAATATGTATAATTTTCCTAGTTCTACAAGTATTTGGCTCAATAGAACTCTGACTCTGACTACAGAGCTTAACAGAACCCTGGGGTGATTCTGATGGTCTTAAATGAGTGCAGAGTAACGGGCCGCTCTGATGCTGAGGACGACTCTTGCCATGCTAAGCGGGACTCAACAAGTTTGGTGTGATGCCATGTTCTTTCTGTGATTTTGCAGGCCTAAGCAAAATGAGCAGTAAAAGCACTCGTTGAGCAGTAAATTTAATGCTGAGTCTTGATATTTATTATTATTCTAAATGGTTCTAACCACACGGGGAGGACTTTGATGCTCAGACTCTCTGTATTGTGGACTACATGGACTTTCCAAACATAAGCCATGGGTCATCCCGGAGATAAAGGCCCTTTGAATAAGAAGAAGGGGACTTTTAGATCCGGGGAGATGGTGATGCAGAAGAGGAGCCAAAAAGACCTCAAGAAGAAGATCAGGGAAGGGACGGATGACTACAGGAGGAAGATGGATGAGCGGCTGCAGCACAAGAACATATGGAAGATCTGGAGAGGTCTGAAGGTCATCTCTGGACACAACAAGGGAAACTGGAGAGCTTTGGAATCTGGCTGATGAGCTAAATTCATAATTTAATCAATTTGATCCGGGTGCCCCCCACTCAACAGAATACAGATCAACATGTCCTAGTCAGACCCCCTCCAACTCGTATTCTGTTCTACTCTTCTGTAAATGGGGTTTTTGTATACAGAAATTTCATTCTGATTGACACCATTGACAGCTGTAAACCCAGCTGGTGGTCATTACATGTAGATCTCTGGCAGGTTCTGAGGTTCTGTGGTCCCATGGTTCCAGTCTACACAGCTGTAACCCTCCTCCTGGCCTGTGGGGGGCAGTTGTCCTCCATCCTGCAGTCCAGGCGACCTGCATACCTGAGCCTGGCGGTGGGAAAAGGTCTGCAGCCTCATAAAGTCAACCTGTCCGTTTACATTCTGCATTTCTTACTGAGGTAAGCGGAGCCTGAAGATTCATACCTGACCTCAGACACAGTTTGATAAAATGTAAACCGTTTACTATCCTTCCCCCAAGCTGTGGCTGGTTTCAGGAGGTTTGGTCACTCCTCTGGATCCCCCTCATGGATGCCCTCCCCCCAACCACTCCTGATATGTTTGAAGAGAGCGTGACAACAGCTGATGAATGGCCTCACCTCCTTTCTCCCCTGCTTTACATATTTGGGGCAGCTGTTGCATTCTGGGGCAGCATACTCCTGCGTCTTCTCATGAGACTGGTCTCACTGATGTTAGCTCCCCTTCACAGGTATTTTCTCAGCTGTGCACAATGCTAGATTTTAAATAAAACCCTAGGTTTGTGTGACAAAAACCTGCATTTATCTCCACCTAGTGGATATTGGTGGTATTTTACTGCCAAGTCCTCTGGTTCTGTCCCATAGAAACTGTAGAACAGGGACTTTGTGCTACTTCTATCAAATGTGATGCAGTAGTTATCAAAGAGTTTTTGAACAAATTCACTGATTTGTTACTTTCATGCTTCTGTAACACAAAGATATAGTATCAGATTATTCACACATACTAACATATTACTCACGAATAGTAACACGTTACTCACGAATAGTAACACGTTACTCACGAATAGTAACACGTTACTCACGAATAGTAACACGTTACTCACGAATAGTAACACGTTACTCACGAATATTAACTGATTACTCACACAGTAACAGATGATTCACACATACTAACACATTACTCATGAATAGTGTTACTCACGCATAGTAACGGATAGC